>JAAVUK010000071.1:0-47737 GCA_014899095.1 Fusarium buxicola | reverse complement strand
CCAGCAAAGCATAGTACAGCAGAAAAAGTCAACAGGCCATCATTTAACACCCCAGCCGTATAAGAAGTAGCCATATACCCCCCCATATACACACACACACACACACACACACACACACACACACACACACACACACACACACCTAGATCGGTGAAACCACCATAATCACAAACTTGACACGCCCTTCAGTATCCTTGAGAGGCGTCCAGTGGCTCATCATCTTGGCCGGCTTCTTCGGGCCTGGCTCGCCACTGTCCCCGCTCAGCATGCGCGTCATGTTCGCCCGACGGGGAATGTGGTTCGCGAGAGCGAGGTCGAGCGAGACCGACTTGCCGTCGCGGACGACGAGGTCTCTGACGGTTGACTTGAAGGCTTTGGTGACGGATGGCAGAGTCGAATGCTCCGTGAGAATGTCAAAGATGTCCTTGCCCATGATGGCGTCGGCCGTCATGCCTAGGTCAAGCGCGTCCATCATGGCCTGCGAGTAGAATGCGATGCTCAGCTTGGGCGGGTACTTCATCTCCTGATCCAGAGGCATTGCGCCGAGGGATGCAGGGTACGAGGGGGCGTGTTCCAGGATCATGTAGCGGGCGTAGGTGGTCATCAGCATCTCGGGCTGACTCGAGTGTCGCTTGAGGACGCCTCTCGTGCTGTACGTCTTCTCCAGGGCCGGCCCAGCTGATGATCGGGGTCTGTCGCAGCTACGGCGCGGGCTCAGTGGTGGCGATAGAGGGGGAGGCGGCATCTTCTTGAATGATTTGAAGAAGCCTCCCTTCCTCGGGGACTTGAGTTGGAAGTGCTTGGCCCCAATTGCCTCGTCGGGTTCCGGCTCACCCTGAGACCCGTCGCTAGCCCAACGAGAACTGTTCCGATCCGTCGCCTTGTCTTCTTCGGCGGCGCCGTAGGTTAGTATCTTGACGACGTCGTCGCTGCCCTCGATCGAGGAGGATACGTCAATCTGAGCGCCCAGGTAGAAGCGGAGTTTTCCGGCCTGGTCCATGAGGGGACAGAGGAAGAGGAGATTCCAGAAGGGCGTCCCATCCTTGCGGAAATTCAGGAGTAGTTCGGTGCACTCCTCATTTCGCCAGATGGCTGAGCGCAGTTTGGAAATGTTCTCTCGATCTGTTTGCGGTCCCTGGAGGAATCGGCAGTTGTGAGATACCACCTCATTCCGGGCGTAGCCGGTGAGTTCCTCAAACTCATCTGAAGCATACAGAATGGGGTTCCCGGATTTTGCGGGATCGCTGAGGCAGAAGGAACCCTTGAGGCCGGGATATGGGTTTGGTGGTGAGTCGCCTTCGGCATCCAGCGAGAGGGCCAGGCTGGTGCACTGTGATAGTTGCTGCTTGACAAAGTCGGGGAAGATCTCCCTCACGATGCGTTGCTCGACGAAGGCCTTGGACTCGAGGAACATGTTTTCCAGACTGGGAATGAGCGAGGTGGTCAGATGCTTGATGTTTGTGTTGAGGGCCCTGGACATTGGAGACGGGAGGTTGATTGGTGAAGTGGCCGTGATTGATGTATAAGAGGTGGATATTGTCGATAACTGTGCCACGACCTGTTCTAATGAATGGATGTAGTCGCGAATCTATTGCGCTCGAGGTTAGACGATGTATACACCAACCAAGCAAGGTCTCCCGTATTCTCACTCACCTTCATGAGGTAGTCGATATTCTGACCAACGCCTCGACTCGCTGCATACTTCCACAATTGGCCGCTGGCAGCAGGGTCATTCATGACAAGATCAAACATTTCGCGTCCGACAAGATCGGGAATAGGCAATTCGGACGAGCCATCCGAGTCGGTGAATGCGATGCTGGAGCGCTGGCTCGACGCTATCGAATCGATACTCCTCAGCCTCTCTCCCGTCCATTGCCCCCCGCCGTTACTATACATTGGCATCCGCGGGGTGCCGTCGGCATAGTAGTCGGTGTATTGTCTCAGAATGTCCTCATTAGTGTGTAGCGACAGTCCCGAGTTGCTGCGTAGGCGATAGGATGAGAATTTGGCGCTCTTGGGTCGCGCACTCGACCTTGTCTTTGTGGGAGGAGACTGGAGGCCCCGCAGGGATGAGCCGACCGAGTCGGTGTTGTTGGAGAGCGAGGAAGCTGTGGAACGGCGGCGATCGAATTCGGCAAAGGGAGGGACTGGAGGATGCTCAAAGGAGCGAAGGGCGTTGACGGTAGGCATGTTATCTTGTGTGAGAGTGTTGCTGTCTCAGTGCGTGGTGGTGTGTCTTGGAATGCGATGCGATGCGATGCGATGCGACACGACCCAGCGCAACTCGTCGACAGGGCCCTGTGAGTTTAAAGCGCCAGAGACAGAAACAGAAACAGAGCGAGAGGGTGAGACACAGTCGCGCAACTAAAAAGAGAATAGCCGAAGAAGGAAGAGTGTGTTGTTGTTGAGCGACAGTACCGAAGCTTACAAGGCCATCATCATGTTCCTTAGGTAGTACGTAGCAACAACAATTAGAGAAACAAGACCGGCCAGCACAAGAGGTTAGACAGGAGGAAGAGAAGGAGAAAAAGAATGGGACCTAGTCACGTAGGGATCAGTCAACAAGCGTATAAACAAGAGGATCAGAAAAACTCCATCCAGGGCCGCATCGCCGAGTCGGGGCAGCCCACGATCGCTTAATACCTCGTCTCTTTGTCCTTTTCGGAAGAGGCAGTGGTACTGTACTGTTCAGTCACTGACTCGAGGGACCGCTGCTCGGCATGTAGACAAGTGGAGACGAACCGCGCCATGGTTCGGCCAGCGCGTGCTGCACAGCTTGCGGGGGCGGGCCAGATCGACTGTCACTGGAGGGATTCCAGCGCCTGAACGCCCCCATGGCTTGCGGCCCATGGCTTGCGCTGGGGCGGGCTTGTCCTGGCACCCGGCCGGGGACAGGGCTTGCACCGGAAGATTGCTGGGTGAGGACCCGGGCGGCCCCAGTCCTGAGCAGCCCCAGTCCTGAGGTGCAGCGCAGCGCAGCGCAGTCCAGGGGGTTTGAGTGTGAGTGGACAGACAGTGGAGGATTCTCTGGTCTGCCAAGGTCTCGGACCTGCGCCTAATGCGAGACTATCGAGATGGCGTCGTCGGCCGCCTGAGCAAGTCCAGACCCAGAGATCCGAAAAGAAGCCTGTAGCTCTCATGACAAAAGAGTACGAGCGGGACGTTCCAGTCGTTGACGAGGAGGGCGTCGATCCGGTCGCAGGCTCCGCCGTAAAGTTGCCCCAAGAAATCTGCCATCAGGCAAGCATGAGCAGACGGGGCGTTTTACGCTTCTGAGTTGCCATCACCGGCGTCAGACCTTGGACACTTGTGCCGAGTCAAGAGCCAACGTCTGGCCGCAAGGTTTTCAAGCTTTACGAGGCGTCGCATCGATCATCGATCAATGATCAAGAGCGTTGAGCGGGGATGCCGTATGGAAGGATGGAAGAAGGTTACAAGCTGTCGGGAATGCTTACTGCATTAATGATGGCACCGCGACAAGCGCCTATGTCGACTCAATCGGCTTCCTCTCTGTCCCCGTCCTTCTTCTCGTGTTGGCTCCTGCAAACACTTTGGCCCTCAGGCACTTTGGCCCTCAGGCACTTTGGCCCTGGCACTTTGGCCCTTAGGGCCAAGGAACAGAGTCCATGACAGGGATCTGCAAGGGTCGCCGTCGTTCCTAGGGTTGTACGGATACTGCGTGCGCACTACGCACTCCGTACTCCGTAGATGAGCTGAAGAAACGGACCCTGAAGCCATGTGCGGTGGGGCCTGAGAGTCATTCATCTGAAACATTGCATCAGGGCCCTTGTTGCGTTGAAGATTGTACGTGCAAATTTCAATACATTACGGTAGTACTGTACTGTACTGCTCCGTTCGGTGCCGGGTTCGCCGGGGTGTCGGGCATTTCAAATTCAATTACAATTACGGTTACGGTTAATTACAGCTACAATTGTTCTTGGCCGACGACGACCGGAAATTGGACGTGGACGCTGACCGATCGTCACAAGGAATGAAAAGATTCCCTTGTGGTCATCATCGATCATCCGCTTCAGGGTCTAAATCCCCCTCTACAGGTATGTATTCGCAGACTTCCACAGCCAACCACCAGGCGGTCCATGCCCCAATGCACTCAGCCACGCACGTCTCCCCCATCTCTGGACATGCTGATCGCCAGCTTATCCTTGCCATACATACCTACCTTTGCAATGGCGATCGGATCCTGGCGCACAGGATGAACGGAGCGTCACATCAACGTACAGTAAGTTCATCAACGCACAGTAAGTTAGGCGCTCGCGCTTGCATCAGTGCGCTCCCTCTCTTTCGACGCCATGGCGTTTGTAATTACCACGGCCGTGGTAGAGCGGCCATGACTGAACTGACTTGGACCCGTCTTCCATCTCCCGGTACGATACGATACGCGTCGGCCCGCACAAGTTGTTGGTTGCGCAGGCCGGCGCATGGCCACACCACCATGCTTTACTTGTTGGTATCCGTACTGTAGGTAGGTATTTGTCAACGACCATCCTTGTGGACGACCATCCTTGTTGGCCATGAAACACCACGAGGTGCCTCTGCTCCAGCGTCAATTCCGGCAGTCTGGGTCTGGCAAGCCCTGTCATTTATGGTTTCACCTGGTGATTGCAATGTAGGATTGTTGACACCTGCAATGACCGAGCTTTGTCCATGGCATTTGACGCCTGTCGTGGGGTCGCATCACATCGCATCGCCATGTCCTCCTTTCAAAAACCCCTTTCACCGCTCTGCGCCTGGGCCGGATGCCTTCCTTGATTGAACAAAACTCAATGTCTTCTCATTGCACAGCCGTTGCGCTTTGTCGTGATACCTATCCGTACTCACCCTTGGCTCGAGGTTTATCCGCATCACGCGATATCAGAAGATGCTGCATGCAGTGCGACGCCGCCTTGAACACGGGCAGTTCCCGTGTCTTGTGTAGCCCTGTTGACGTTCGTAATGATAGCCTGCAAGCATTTGACGTGGTGGTGCATTCGCGAATCGGAATTTCCCCCCCCATGGACAAGGCCCAAACCACAACAACAAAATCCCCGCCTCTCTCAAATCCTTCGAATCCACCAAATTTCATCGCCCAACAAAGCTTGACAGCTCGGACGCGCCTTGACCTGGGTTCCAGTTCATGCCGGTTTGTTTGCTTTTCCCCCCCAAATGACGCACAGATTCACATCTTGGAGGGTATCGGGGCACGTGCGGTAAAGGCGGCCGTAGAGCCTCATAGGTTGAGCGAGAAGACGACCTCATGCTCTGATTGCCGTTGGACTTTGCATGCATCAGCCACGCGCATTCATCAGCCACGCGCATTTTTCAGCCGAGCTCTGCAGTTGTTGCCGATCGCCTAATCATTGATTCGTGAGAGCCTATCGGCTAGGAAGCGTGTGTTGACTAACGCCGCGTGGTTCTCGTCGCTACCGAGGATGCATGTGCCAGTTAGTTACAGTATGCACGTCTCATGTACCGATAGCTGCGTCGGCCATCCGAGAGCCGGCGCGCCATCACGACTCGTTTCTGTGCTGCAGAGAATTCATTAGGGTGCAGTAGCCACGCTTCTTGAATCGCCATGAGGGAAGGGTGCCGTTGGACTAACGTGCGGAGAAGCCCATCGTCGCAGCTAAAGCTGAGTTGATGGCATTGAAACGTGCCAGAGACATGTCCCGCAGCCGCTAGAATATCTGTCGACTGCTTGATGGTTCTAGATCTTGTGTTAGTTCAATTCACCTTGTGGATATGAACTCGAAAGACTGGCCGATCTAATACGAGTCGAGTGTTGACACATCGTTTCAACATCGTCTTCACTTACCCGTACATTTTCCATCTCAGCTATTCAATTGAACAGGCTATCTTACTTTCTTGTCGATTCGTGGCTGTGATTGGCTGTGCCGAAAACAACGGAGGACCGCCTGCCAGGATAGACATTTGAAATACACGCAGTTAAGTTTGTCGACACAAAGGCCAGGAGTTGCAGACACATTTGAATGATAATAAACTACAACGTGACTTCGGCAGATGATTCAAGGCGCCGACGTGAAAGCAGTTTCTGGGTTATTATTGAAGTGCGACATACAAACAAGTCTTGGAGTTGTTGGTGAAGCTATAGTAAGACTCTGATGCCAACGAATGGATACCATGGGCAACCTGACTGCTCATCGGGCAATTAGATCAAATGTTCAATTGTGGCGCTCTGTGAGCTCCAGGTACTCGAAAGAAAGTGGCTGTTTTCCCCTCGTATTTTTGTATGCGTTGGGATTGTGCATTGAAGACAAGTTAAAACGTTTGATAGATCTCGAGATTGTAACCGAGAACAAAGACATAGAAACTCCCATGCCTCGCTCCAAAGAAGAGCAAAGAGCTCGTCTGCCTAGAGGCAAAGAAACACTGCCAGGCAGGCACTTTTTAAAACACCCTTCGCTGCAGACGAAAGGCCATTTGGGATCTCAACATCGTCAACCTCTCCACCAAGCCTTAAATCGTCAAAGGCTCATCCTCGCCTTGACGTCTCTTCCTCACATCCTGTGCCTCTTAGACTTCTCTCAACATCGCCGATACTGCAGCCTCGTACTTCATTCCTTACTCTGCATCCTCCATCCTGTTTCTTCTCGTCGCGTGAGGGCGTCGCCAGCCCCTTTCACCCCTTCTGCTCGCAGGCATCAGCAGACAGGGACACCCCCTTCCAAAGTTTCTTCTCTTTTTTCCCCTTCGCCTTCATTTATCTCGTGCTTTCTTTGCTATCTGCTCGCAAGAGCAACTTCACGCAGCAGATCACGCCCAGACCTCGCATCAGTTTCGCGGCAGTGCCAGTGAAGCCTCCTGCGCTTTCCCTTCCGCAGTTCTTTATCGCAAAGCATCGGCCTGGACTTTGCATCTTCATTCTACACATCCTTCGGTTATTCTTTCGCCAAAGACCCAATCAATGAGCTCAGCGTTCTCTACCTAGTAAGTCTGCTGCCGTGATGCACTTGTTCCTCTGCCCCTGCCCCCTCACCCCCTCTCCCTTCCTTATATGCGCTCCCGGCGCTCTTGGCCCCTTTCTCGGCCGGCATTAACTTGTTGCTAACGAGTCGCTCAAGGCTCACCCATCTCGAGATGGATACAACTCCGCCACCCAGCGAAGGGCCCAGTGCCCCGGGCCCGGGCTGGAGCAGTCCTAAGGGTTCTCCTCACGAGAGAAACCAAGAAAGCCTCGTCCCCTTGAACACCAGCTCACCTCCCCCTAATCGAGAAAGCTCTCAATGTCTTCAGCACCCCGAGTCCAAGACCCCGCAGGGCACTGAGTCCGGCGTCTCGCAACAAGATGACACTTCCATGGAGGACCTCCCGAAGCCTGTTCATGAAGAGGCGGATGCAGTCGTGGGCGCAACGGAACTTCAAGTCTCCCGCGACCAGGCGCTCTCTGAAGATGCTACAGCTCAGGCTCCCAGTTCAAGTAGCGATTTGACTCCTGTCCTCGGGGATCTATCTGCTGAGGGCTTGCTCCAACTCCAGGACCAAATGGTACAAGAAAGCCATAAGACAGACGACACGGTGGTATATGCAGACGGTATCGAAGAATATTCTCTTTTTCTTTCTGATTCTGATGACGGCTTTGATGCCGAGGATTTCGAGGCGATTCTCCGTGATGAGAATGAGGACAGTACTGGGACACCAGCAACCAGCCTGCAAGCCATAGAGGAGATCGACTTAACAGAACATGACAGCGACGAAGGTGAGGAAGACACAGATGACAAGGAGGCTTCAGAGTTCGATCCTGGAGAACTCTCCGACTCGGACGGGTGCGAGGAGCCTGCCAGCCGGGGGAAACCACGCAGCTCAAGCCCTGATACTGCTGCGTCTAATCAAGCCTTAGAGAACCTCAAGGAACTAGAGGCCTTACGAGACGAGCTCATTTGCAAAAAGCTTATGGAGAAGCTGGAAGGTGATGAGCCAGAGAGGTTGAAGCGACTGGAAGCGCAGGTCACCGAGGCTCGGAGACTACTTGACGCAGGCCCAAGCCCCAATGGTAAAGCGACACCTAAGCAGAAAAAGCCCCGAGAAAATCCTGCCAAAACACCTCGAGAGTTTTGGCAGAGGAGGCTGGAGAAGGAGAAGCGTAAGCGTGGTGAGCTGACTGAGGGGCCGAGGAAAGCACGAAAGACAGCCTCGAAAGACAGTCCTGGCAACAAGACATGGAAGTCCATCAGCTCTGGGGAAAATATGCTGAATAGTCTTGATGACATCGAAGAACCAGTGGAGCATTACAACGTGCCAGACATGGGCTCGATTCGAGCTACAACTCATGCGGAGCAATATGCGCAGTACAAAAAACTGCTTGCTGAAGGCTTCGACACAAGACACACCAAATCACAAGCAGCAGATCTCAAAGTTGCAGTAGCCTCGTTCGGCTTCAAAAAAGTCAAAGCGGCGGACGGAAATTGGATACTCAATGGCATGTCCCTTCCCTTGAAGTCTCACCAAATCACGGCTGCGGCCTGGATGGTCGAACGGGAAGCCAAGGAGTGGAAACCCGCTGGCGGCTTGCTGGGTGACGAGATGGGAGTAGGCAAGACAATCACCAGTCTTGCCTGTATAACCGGCCATCCCGCTGAAGAAGAAGACATGGCAATGTTCTCCAGAGCCACACTTATTGTTGTTCCCTCAGGGGCTGAGAAGCAATGGTACAGGGAGATACAAGACCATTGCGACAAAAGAAACGCGAAGTGGACGTCCATTTACTCGAAGAGCGGTACACGACCATTGGAGCAGTGGAGTGACCATTGGGTGATGTAAGTACGCCTAAGCACTCGTTTCAATTAAAAACTAACCCATGCCAGCATTACCAATTACCGAGAGCTCATAGCACAGTGTCCCAGCAGAGAAACCATCAAGTCCCTCAAAGCCAAGTGGGCAGGCGACCAGGCTTCGTACGAAAAGGACCTGGAACGTGAAACCGGTGACCTTTTCCGGATCAAGTGGTACAGGGTTATTCTCGACGAGGCCCATTGCTTCAAAAACCCAAGTTCCAGAAGTAAGTAATATCTACTCTGCCAGAAGCGTCTAGCTAACATAAATAGCTGCTCATGCCTGCTGGGGATTTGTTGCCAAGTATCGATGGGCCTTGAGTGGCACTCCTATTTCCAACTCTGTGGACGGTATGTTTAGCTATCTGAGATTGAATTCATACTTACATCGCCAGAGTTCTACCCGTACCTCAGGTTCTTTGGCGCCGACTTCGCTCAGGCCTTCAGAAAGTTCAAGAATGAATACGTCACTGGAGTAAGTTAGACCCCTTGGGAGAATTCCACGTCCCTAATGCCATGACAGAAAAACGCCGCCCAGAACTTTGAGGCTCTCGTGAGTTGGATCATGTACAGACGGTAAGTACCCCCGTTTCTTTCAGAGGGGAAGTTCGCTTAGCTTTTCCAGAACTCAAAACGACACCTTTCTGGGGCAGCCGGTCGTCCATATTCCTGAGAGCCATACTCAAGATGTTTGGGTTCCCCTTTCGAAAGAAGGAACGATCATGAAAGAGTGAGGCCTGACTATAGTGATTGTAGTATCTCTTGACGCTGGCTAATCATCTTCACAGCGCGACTGACACTTACTGGAAGCGACGAATGACTAAAGGAAAGAAGAAATCGGACCCAGTCGAAGAGTTCGAGCTTTGTGAAGAAGGAGAAACCAACGGAAAAAAAGGTTCCATCCAATATGCCAGGGTCCAGAAGTTGCGGCAAGCAGCATCCCACCCATTCAACCTTGAGAGGTTGATTCGAGAGGGATTCCGCAAGGAAGACATTACGTGGATGCAGACTCAGCTTGCAAACTCCAGTCCACATAGACAGACTTTCGCGCAAGAGCTGAGCCATGTCCGTGGATCAGAGAATATGGAGAGGTACTCGCCAGGTTTTGAGATCTTACAAGCTCTGGGTGAGAACCATTTTGGCGGCATCTAGGACATGTCCGCCTTGTTGGGTCTGGTAACAAATGAGCACGAAACCAGAAAGATTACTTGTGGCCTTTGCAAGAAGCAAACACCACCAGTGGAGCCCATTCAGGCTGGTAAAGTGAGTTCCAGATCAGCAAGCAATGAGGAAAGAGGCTAATCACAATAGTGTGAGCACATTTTTTGTGAGTCTTGCCTGCTCGCCGCATGCAGGCACCTTGATATCGTAAGTCAAATTCGCTACATTCCGACGGCAGAACTCTAATAGATGAATACAGAAGCACATATGTCCGCACCCTGGTTGTTTCGCAGAGCTCGAGGTAGGGCTCAACTTGAGGACACCAGCATGCATCGAGAAAGCTGTCGATGAAACGAACAATTTCAAGGAGCCTGGACGAGACAGCAACGGCGCGCAAGTTGCACGACGCCCACACGAAAATGCATTCTTTCTGGCCACTTCAAATGCTACGTCTATTCTCGGGGACATGGATGCGATCAATATTCCCCCAGGCTCCAAACTGATGGCGGCCATGGCAGTGATCCTGACATGGCTCAAAGCAGCACCTGACGACAAGATCATTGGTAAGAACCCTTTATGCAACCTATTTCTTCTTCCATTGACTGACGGTTTAGTTTTCACCGAGTTTCTCAGTACCTCGAAGGTCCTTGGACGGCTGCTGGAAATTGCAGGCGTCACGTTCCTCTACTACAATGGCGGGATCAACCGTGCCCGCAAGGACAAGGCTCTCGAAAAGTTCAAGGGTGAGGAGAATCAGCAAGTTCTGGTAAGTCTCGAATCCTGGACCTCTCCCTTGTTTTCTTTTAGTATCTTACAATGCAATAGCTGGCGTCGATCAGATGTGGCGCACAGTCGCTAAACATAACGGAGGCCAACCGAGTCATTATCATCGATTCTTGGTGGAACAAGACACTCGAAGCCCAGGCTTTCGGCCGTGTCAAACGAATTGGCCAGAAGAAGGAGACGTACCTCGTGAGAATCCTGGCGGAGGGCAGCATCGACAAGCGCATTTCGCAGCTCCAGGAAATCAAAGACAAGATTGTCAGGCGTGCGCTTCAGGACGACGGAGAGAAACCTGCGGTCCCTGATGAACTGCCATTGAACTTGCTCTTCTCGACCAAGAACGACGAAGAGCTCATCCAGGAGGTAGAGAAACAAATCCTCGGCCGAGGAAAGAAGAAGAAGCAGCCGAAAAAGAAGGCCTAAACGGATTTCATTCGGAGTATTGCCGTGATGGGGCGAATGGGGTAAAAGCTATGGTGTTTTTCTCTTTATCGTTTTGGGTTTCGTCCGGGATATATCGCCATTTATGATATTTGGGGCCGGATATTCACGCCATCGTTTCGGGAAGAGGATCTAGGTGAAAAGTTTACTGGCGATAAGCGAACGGCGCCTCGGGCTGAAGAATTACGGACAAAGGACAGGTACTGCGATTTACTTGAGCTCAGATTGCTTCAGATACCACAGATATCAGATTGACAAATACGCTTGTGGCTTTAACAAACTACACCAGGCAGAGTGATCGTACATATTTCCAGTGCACGGTGGAATTGTTACCCATTGAATAGGAATGGCGCCGTAGCTTGGGGCGCGGCATCGCGGAGGGCGGACTTGAATAATGAACCGCGCGTAAGCTTCGAAATTAACCTTCACAACCGCGCGTCATGCGCTAGCATTCTACCGCTTCTAAGCCTCATCTCAGCCCTGTAACGATGGGAGAGACCTCTAGACATTGGTCGTGGTTTCGCACTTGTCGGTGATCCGCTGTCATGGCACAATTTCCGAAGCCTGAATGCGCCTCCTAGTTGGGGCCGCTCGATGCCAAACTACGATGGCACTTGGATGAGTTACCATGTCGATGAGGACCTATAAAGGACACCCCAGGTTCTCATTGTGGGAAATAAAGCAGTCAAGCAAACAGTCGTCTCCTTTCAAGCCTCACTTGCAACCTGATTTCCTTCGTCACAATGGCTATGCGCAAGTTACTCGCCCTCTCCTTCACCCTGGTGTCACTCGCCTCTTCAAAGACGGTGCCCTCCTACCCGAACAATTCTGCCGATGTTCTCCTTGATCGAGCCCTGACTGCACTCGGTGGCCAGGATGTCATCGCAGACCTCGATGGAGTAACCTACCACTCCCCAAAGTAAGAGCCCCCATCTGATCTGCTTCTCGAAGCCCAAGCAGCTAACATCACCCAGCGTCTACCGTTCCCGCAGTCTCATGCAAAGCTACAATATGAATAGCGCAGACACCCCAGTCGCAGTCTCTGGCTCTCAGAACGTGTCTTTCAGCTTCGATTCGAATCAGTTGACCCAGCGCATCGACCGTATCTTCAAGCCCTCTGGTATGCTGCACAATATCGCAATTTGTAAGGAGGAAGACTCACAAACGTTAGAATACTGGTCTTGGGCGTCCCCGAGGCTCGACGAGTTTGACCACTCGCTTGTGGTCCGTGGTGGTAAGGATGGGTTTGCGTGCTATGTGCGCGGCAACAACCAGATTTGGCTCCCCGCGGACCTTACATCAGGATACACCGATCGTGAGTTCAGCCGTTTCCCGTGTCTTTCTTTGATAAGATTCTTACGACGTCACGATTGTAGCTGCGCTCGCGGAGTATCTGGTTCTGCACGGATATATGCTTTCACCCAAGCTCTTGTTGGAGGTAGGCCACTCGTTACAGCGTTGAACAAGTTCACCGTTTGCTCATCGAACCAGGTTAGAAAACATCATGGCGTGAAGGCCACCGAGGCTGAAATCAACGGCATGAAGACACCTGCTGGTGTGTATCTTGTTTTGCCTACTGCAGTAACTCTCTGACCTGGCTATAGTCTACGACCCTATCCTTGACATCACCATCATCTTCGACGCTTCCAACCATCTTCCCCACATCATCCGCGCCGAAGAAGACCACATGATCTACGGCCCGTCGACAAACGACCTTTACCTCTCCAACTACAAGGCCGTCAAGGGTATCAAGTTCCCCCACCTCGTCCAGACCGTCTACAACTCCACCGCCCAGAAACTGGACGCGACGCTCGAAGACTACATCATCGAGAAGATTACAGTCAACCCCAAGTTTCCCAAGACATACTTCCAGGGACTTCCAGAAGGAAAAGGCTTCTTCCCCAAGGCTGCGCCCAGGAAGGTCGAGGGTATTACTCATGCCCGAATCACCGAGTTTAGCTCGAACGGACTCTGGGCTGGAGTCACCAACTCCACTGTCGAAGGCATAAAGCATATGAGGCCTGTTCCTGGAATGCCTAACGTTCACTGGATCATCCTAGATGATGCACAGCTTGGAGTGAAGCAGTTCATCATTGAGTTTGCGGACCATCTGATCGTTGGTGATGCTCCTCCTCAGAACACCAAGGAGGTGATTAAGTGGATCGAGAAGAACATCAAGAAGCCCATCAAGTACCTCTGGGTGAGTTTCAAAGACTGAGGAAGGCGTTGATTAACCAAGTGCTGACCAGACCACAACAGCCCACTCACCATCACCGAGACCACAGCGGAGGAGCCGCCCAGTATGTCGAGATTGGGGCCAAGTTGATTGTCCCTGAAGTCGCGGCCAAGTACTGGTCCAGTATTCCCAACGCTGAGCTCATCACTTTCAAGTACGTTCCCTTCACTCGCCCGTTGATGGACGCAGTCTAATACTTTCGCCAGCGAAACCCATCCCTACATCCATAGCGATAGCACGCATCAAGCATGGTTCGTCTGGGAGGAGCAAGCCACCCACTCCATCGATTGGACTTACGCCTTCGTTACCGAAAAATGCCCTACCAAGAAGTCTCCCATTGCTGTCTTTGAGGCCGACCTCTGGCACCCTGGCATGCCCGACGGACAAAACGACCGGGAGTTGATGAGGGAGTGGCTGAACCAGGTTAACAAGGATGGTCTACCAGAGAGCGCATAGTGAGTATCCCGAGCTGGCATCTACAAGATTGAACAAGAAACTAACATTATTAGCGTTCTTCCAACCCACGGCCAGGTTAGGCAGATCTCGGAATTGGTTAAGCACGCTGACTATATGTACGCGCCAAAGGCCGTGAGTGACTGGAAGAATGGAGGAGCCCTGTGCCAAAGGGCTTGATCTGGACTTTGGCCAAAGAAATCCAAAGGGATAAATATCCTGTCCGAGAGTACTGATCAAACGGAACGGCCAAAGTAGCCCGGCAAAGAAGGCTTGCATCCTTAGCTTGCCGTTCGGTAATGGGAACGAAAGAGACGTCTATTTCAAGAAGTTGTTCGAGAGAATCCAGATACACGGAATACTGTTATGAGATTGGTCGCATTAATGCGTGTATCTGCTTAATTCTGGGGGTCAGTTTAGTCGTTTGGTAGAACTGATTGCTTTATTACCTAAGTTTCAAGCCCAAGAGGTCATCGTATTCTATACTCCCGCCCCCTCAACTCTACATTACTGGCTTTGATCATCATCTGTTCACTTCCATCTTCACATACCTCAATGGAGTCCCAGATTTAGCATTAGTTACGGCATCCTACCAGTTTTGAGTGACCCCAACAGAGCCCCAGCCAGTCGCGACTGTCCAGAGAAAGGTCAAAGAAACGCCACCGCTAAGAGACTACAGACAACAAAGGGTGCAACAGGAAGCAATTCTTCTGAGCATCAAGCCAGCCACTTTTTTAACCTGCATAAGATCGGTCTGATTATGCTCGTCGGTGTGTCCGTTGTCGTGAGCAATGCGCTCCAGCCAACAGGGGGCCGGAAGTCGTTTGTCGGTCGGACAGGACAAAGAAACCACTTGGTCAACCGATGGTCTAATTACGGAATATTAGATCAAGGGAGCTCCCAGTGAGTTTCAAGATGTCTTTCAAATCTGCCCTCAACGCGAGCTTCTGACACGCTATCATCAGGTTAGAGTGTCTGGAAGTTCCTCTGACAGAAGCAACTTCAAGCCGATACGAAGACGCTCACTGCAATGGACGGCCACGACCCGATCCACGACCTGGGTCTTGAATGCCCTTACGGCGGAAAGCTCTACATCTGCAAAGATAGCCCGACTCGCTTTATCGGCTGCTGCGCCTCCGATCCCTGCGGAGCCAGGAAGGGCCTCTGCCCCGACGAGCACCTTGCGCCAGCGAGTTTCGAAGCAGAACAGTACCATCATATCCTTCCCCAGGCTTGCATCAGCGACAACCGCGACGTCAAGTGGTACTCCTGCGCTGGAACGACACCCCCGTTCTTGGGATGCTGTGCTGTGAACCCCTGTGCGAAGGGGGGTTGTCCGGATAATGAGCTGCGAGGGGCCAAGTTGAGCGACAAGACCAAGGATGCAGACGGATTTCTGGGAGGAGGTTCCGGTCCTGAACCGGGCTTGGTATCAGAATCTGGACCCAGTGTCAGCTCGACTGCGAAGTTGTCAGTGATTATCTCGAGCTTGACGACCTCGTACACTGCTGCAACGACTCTGGACACAATCACTCCAGCCACGGCAACTCGAACTGCGGAGCCTAGCAAAGACGTTTCAGGCGGACACAAAGGACTTAGCAAAGGTGAAATAATTGGCATAGTCCTTGGACTTGTCATCCCCATTATTACTGTCCTTCTCGTGTACTTCCGGTGTAAGTGTCAGGGCAGGTGGGAGAATCGGCGACATCCCGATGTCAAGTCTGGGTGTTTCTCGATGTCGCCAGAGTCTACGGCTCAAGGATCATTTACCGTCAAGAAGACCGCCTCCGAAACAATTAAAGACCCAGCTACCTCTTTGGAGAAAGTTGTGTATACACAGAAAGCTGAGGAGGAAGCCCCAGCTCAAGGGCCTCTCCGAGTTCCTCTAGCTTCCCTAGACCAGATAGTTCAGGGAGAAATCCAAAGGAATCAAAGCATCCAAGGCCAGTCCATCGTCACGGGGTTTCAACAACGACGGCGCGACTATTCGCCATCCAGTCAACGCGAGCTTAGTGGGTATCCCGGGTGCATGGACCGTTCTAGCGCAGGCAGAACTCCGCCTCTACCGTGCGGGACTGGAGATCAAGACTCGGATATTTCTGAGCTTGAAGGATCTCGCATCCGGCGCGAAGAGCCAGCCAGGAAGGCTGTATCGGGAAGGCTGACCAGCGCGATGGGAAGGGACCGTCAAGCTTCGGGTGAAGTTGCTACGACGCACACGAACCGACCCCTCGTGCCTTACAGGCACTTGCAGGTTCCCAAAGCGGTTGTCAGAAACCAAAGAGAGAGCAAATGAAAGAAGCATCAGTGGAGAGTTGACGAGACTTGAGTGAGTTTGTGGAGGAGCAGAATGAGGGATATGAGGATATGACAGTTGACGAGGAAAAGGAGAGGCGAGTATTGACAAGACCTACACGGAGCGACGAATATTTCCTTCTTTTCTTTCTTTACTTTTTCATTTAGGAAGGGCTTCCGTGGATGTGGTATGAGGATATGTGGGCGGACATGACTCGATGTTTGCTTCGGATGGTAACACGACGACTTGGCGGGACGTTTCCTTAGATGGCTTTGCATGTATCACAGCACACGAGTTAATAATACTTTGAGGTGTTCATTCCGCGAAGGTTCCGGTAAATCGCCCTTAGGTTTAGATAATAGAACTGGAAAGACCAAGCATTTCGCTTGGTAAAGAAGGTTCGAGACCATGGGATTCTCATGGTTGCCACGTCGCTTCCAGGACGTATTTATTAAGTCTTACCTAACCTCTCGCATTGGAACCGACGGGAAATCTTTTCAAGGCTCGCGCGAACCTACCGACCAACACCGTATGCAACAGGAGATAGAGAAAGCCTGCCGTCTAAGCACTAATGAGACTATGATATAGGATCCACCGCCCAGCACCGGTCTGGCAGCAACCAGGTTATCGTTGCGTGTTTCACGGAAGGACTACCTGCATGTCTGCATCTGACGATGCTTAACAGACACGTAGCGAATATTAATATAAGACTCTTGACATATGTAAATACCTTTAAGCCTTAGGCTTGTTTAAGCTCTGTCTTATCGTAGCCATCGGCATCGTAACACTATCCATCCTAGCCTTATTGTTACCGTTGAAGACTTCAGTGCGGGCTTTGGAGTGCTCTCAAGCCTTGCTCTCGCGAGAACAAGTCTGAGTGATTACGTGGAGAAATTACCAATACATATACCGAGCTTGAGGGCGGAAGTCGGTGCGAAACTGAAGACGCCGGCCATCAAGTTCACGGATACTCCCGACTAGGCAATTCTATGTTGACGTCTAACCCTACAGGTCACGACAACGACATGGCATCACCAACCGGCTTCACGCCCTGCGAGCATCAGGCCCAGTTGTACGTGCTCCTCGGAAAGTATTGAATATACGGTATCCGAAATCCAGTTGAATGGCTAATCTTTTCCAGATCGACGCGTAAATGGCTATTGAACGCCCAATGAGAACAAATACGAGCTCGAGAAGCGGTGAGCCATCAGGCTTTTCACCGTAGAAGATTTGGAAAAGTCTCTGTCGAAGTCTATTGACATAAAGCCGAACGAAAAGAGTTGGCTGGCAGAGCCAAGGCTGATGTCTGGAATGCAGAAGCTGATTAGAGGTGGCTGTGGTGGTTAGACTCGCGGCAACCGTCTGATTACTATTCTGCAATCCCTGCAACGCCTGCTCTTAAGCAAATCAATCCGTGGGAATCAGTGTGAAGCAGACCTAGTCCTAGCAGATAGTGAATCAATAAGCGCCCCGAGTCGGGTAACTAACAGTATGTGTAATGCGGGCGCTTGATCTAGAGTCTGGAGACGACCGGGATCGAATAAAGGCCCGTTGGCCGAAAGAAAGGCTTCCGGGTTGTGGCAAGCAACGCGAGTGTGAACGGAAGTAGGTACATTGAAATGCGGAAGAAGCACTGCGATGCGGCAGGATCAAGGGCACGGTTCATGTTTGTTTGCTCTGCTTTCACGTAGTTCAATTTGTTAAACGACTGCAGAGTAGCCTGGAGCACCTTGGCACGAGACTGACTACCTGCTGCTGACCATACTAGCCACGGAGGCGAGTTGTATATCGGGGACGCGGACTTTAGGGACTAGGCAGGGATGATGACTTGCCTAAGGTAAGGCAGCCAAGAATGTTTGGCAAATAGTTGCCTGGGGGGAGAAAATATCGCCAAGTGCTTCATCTGCAACAGTTGTCAGCCATCTATAGGTAAGGTACTTAGTCAGCTCGCCCGTCCCGCTGCCACCGCCCGTCCTCTCGTGATGAGTGGCCTTGATCCTAAACCGGATTTGGTCACTTCACCTCGAGAGGTCTGGGCCATCACGACACCCGCCCCTCCCACTCCCCAAGAGCTCGACGCCTTCAGGTGACGCTAGGGCGATGAAGCCCAGATGCGATTGGACGTGTTTGCGTGTTCGGCTCAAGGCTCGAGACTCTTGTCTGATTATTGGGCAACATGCCGATCTCGCCCAGCCGCATGCGTGATAGGATTAGCTTGGAGGCGGGTCGCCAGCGCCTTCTGGGCGGACGTGGCACGCGGAAACGGCTCTGAATGGCATCGCTTCTCCCTGCTGGGGCTCACTTTGGGCAGGTTTTCTTTGAGCTGGGTCGAGGACGCCATGGTCGGTTGTTGCTATCACTCGCAAAGGGGGTACCTGTGCGGACTGCCGTAGTGGACCGCCACCAGATTCAGTTTCGGCCGATTGATGATGGTGTCGATGCTCACTCCGTAGTCTTTTATTTTAGTCGAGCAAGTTTGAGGGTCGTGAGGATGTCGTCGGCTTTGTTAGGTGTCTCCGCTCTTTCTTCCGGTCCCTGAGAAGCTCAGTGTCTCACCTCCTCTCTCGTACCTCCCTCCCTTCTGATGTTGTCCCGTCACGCTCTTATCAGCAGAGCAGCATCTACGTCAGTCTTGCCTTGATCTTTGGAACGGGATCAAACTTACCTGGAAACGCACATTCTTACAGCCACGCCGTTGCCTTCGTGTCTCTCTCTCCTTCATACCACTTCTCGAGCAATTTGCGACAAGCACTAGAGGCATATGTCGAACCTTCGCGAAAGGGCCACAGGAAGAATTCAGGGTGTTAGTGACAGGTCTTAGTGACAGGTCTTAGTGATAGGATCATCGGAAATCCAGTTCCTCGCTTCCACTCTACCTAGGAAGGGACAGTGTCGCAGTTAACTTTTCACCTTTCCATGTCCGGACAACTCTACCTGCCAATTGCCGGTATCACACGGAGCCAGCTGTCAATCAAGCAACGATAGGAACGAAAATCAAAGTCAAATTCTTCCGAGCTTCACGTCAAGGACCCGTCTCCCACGCGGCGAGAGAATCGCTGATCGACATCTCGTCTCCCACGCCTCTTTTTACGCCTCTCGGGTTCCTGAGGCTTCGCTTGGCTTCAGGGCACGAGACGCCCTCCGAGCATCTTGGACGAACTAAATCCTCGACATCTCCCTCTTCTGATGGGGCATGCCTCTCTAACTTCTACCACTCACTGTTCCTCGCGATGCTGTTGTTGCGCAGTCAATCTCAGTTGGCCGTTTCAAATCACCCTCTAGCATAACCCTACGAGTCTACGATCGACGACACCAACTCGAATCCGAGGAACCTGCAACCCTGGAGCACACGTCTTACTTCTCATCGTCATATATCATGCCGCCATGGCCTCGCGAACAGGCGGCCACGAGGCTTTCATCATGGCCCAGTACAATGCCGTCCGAGCCGTCCCTCGAGGCGAGAAGTTTATCGCATTTCACCATGCCCACCTTGACGGCCGACCAAACCTACGCTCTCCACGTTGCGGTATTGACAGTCTCGTCTTTTAGTATCTTTGCGACTATACTTACCTCGGTTTGGTTCTTTCGCATGCAGAGGAGTTTTCGTCATGAGTGAGTTTCCAAAGCGGGCTTGACGTACAGCATCATTTCTGATTGCCTTGTTAGTCTTATCATGCTGCTCATTTATAGCGACATGTTCAAGGCTTTCTGGCTACTCCTCTTCCCTGCCGTTGAACTAGTCGCAGGAAAAGTTGAAACAGACGAGGCGTTTTGTCAAGTCAGTGGCTTCTTCCTCTCTCTGAGCATTGAGGCCTCTGATGTCGCTGTTGCTCTAATCTCAGTACATACCGCGTTGTATATCTTTCGTGGAGAGCAGGGTCTCTACCCTTTCAGAAAAACAGCTTACGCTCTCGCTGGGATCATTCCTATCGTCTTGGCTTCTTTGGCCTTTGTCGAAAAGCCCGGCTACGTCAATACCGGCCAGTTCTGCTATCTGCCACTCAATCCTACATGGAAACGGCTTGTCCTGAGCTGGATTCCTCGATATATCGCCTTTGCCATCATCCTCTTCCTCTGCTTCGCCATCTATATTTACGTCCGGGTACTGATGAGCCGGTTTGGGTCGGCAAGTGAAAATTCCAAGAACACCATGTCGAGGATGTCAAATTTGGAGAGCCTCGATCCACCGCGACAGCAAACAGCTACAGCACCACCAACTCCTGTCATCAGATGCCACGGCCTTATCCCTTCTTCAAAGTCTTCTCGTCGAAACTCGCTTTCCTTTCCCGAAGAACGACTCCGCAGAGCCTCCCTCTCGACACTAAATACCCTTCACATGGACGCGCCCATGATATCTCATCCCAGCAGGCTTTACTCTGCTCGGTTTGCACGAAGAGGCTCGGCTCAAATGTGGTCGTCTCAATTTGGCACCGAATTGGCGACCCCTTCTGAGGAGCAACCTGTATTCAATTTCCAATTTTCCATGGGAATGACCCATGGCGGTTCCGAGGATGTAACTGCACCTCTTGCCATCTACACACAACCTGAGTTTCTGCAGCAGGCACCTCCTCCAGAACTCACGACACCTTCGAATGCCACCCATAGCGCGGCAGATTCCTACAGCAAGTCGTTGGATGTATCAACAGCATCACCATCTCGAACGCCATCTCTCCCAAACCTCTTCTCCATGCTTCGTAAGGAGCCTGGCAGTCCCGGCAGCTCTGAATCAATTGTTCTCTCTCAAGGGGATTTCAACACACCAGGGACGGTCAAGACGCGCGAAAAGATCGTTCGACAACTTCGACTGCTCTTCATCTACCCTTTGGTTTATGTTGCTGTTTGGATCTTGCCATTCATTGTTCAGCTTACTGGATACGGAAAGGGGGCGCCTTTCGCCATGAGGATGGCCAGCATCATCTTTCTGTGCTTACAAGGTCTAGCCGACGCTATTGTCTTTTCCTTGAAAGAGGAACCTTGGAAGCATGGTCAAAACTTGAACTTTCAGAGGCTTCAATTCTGGAAGCGAGAGGAAGAGTTGCCGGATGTCGGTCCTAGGGTAGGCCGTACGAGGGAGGAAATGATGCTCGATTCACGGTCTGCAAGGAAGAGACGCGAGCGGGAGCTCGCAGCCCAGCAGCTGGAGCGTCAGACCGGCCAACCCGCTCAGAATGGCCCAAGGACAGCCCCCGAGTGGTGGGACAACCATGATTATCAATGACCGGTATTGGAAACATGGGCGGGGAGAGGCATAGAACAGTAGGAGTGATGGATGATACGATACCCAGGTTTGGAGCATGATAGACCAAGAGGCCAGGCTTTTCGCAGGGGCCTCGGAAACTTTGACTGACAGGCGAACAGCATTTGCATTGCATTTGGGTGGCTTTCTGCGCGTTGATTACAGGCGCTTGTTAATTAGACGGGGCATCATCATGAACATTTATGGCTTTTTGCAGCATGACTCAATACGATTCTGCAGTGAATTGGTGTCATTACTTTCTTCCAAGATTCGTGCATTACTTGGTAGCGACATGTGCTTCTCGCATGCCTGAGGTCCGTCTCTTATAAGGCATCCCCTATCCTTCCCTCATGAAGTTGAGGAACGCCCTGGCAACAGCTACACCATCGTGTGGGACAGGCGCCCGCTTCATGCCATCCTCATACACCTCATCCGTGAAAATTCCGACGGTATGACGGTTGAAGAGAATCTCGGAGATGATCTCTTCAGTGAACTCGGGGTGGCCTTGCACTGTGATATAGCGACCGGAGGAGTAAAAGCCCTGGACCTTGCAGATATCGTTGGAGCCTAGGGGGATCGAGTCGGCCGGGTTTTCAAAGAGGATGTCGCGGTGCATCTGGTGGATGCGCTGCGGAACAAACGGCGGGTTAGTGAAACCATCGCACAAGAACGGGAGCAAGAACGGGAGCGGGAGCGGGTACAGGCATTTAACTTACCATCTTGTCCAAGCCGAAGATTTCCTTGCCCTTGGCTGTCAGGTCGACCTCTGTCACGGCAACCTCCCATCCCTTATCACTCCTCCCCAACTTGGCGCCCGCAGCCCGTCCGACGATCTGATGACCGAAACAAACGCCCACGACGCGCACGCGGTTCGACTCGATGGCCTTTTTTGTAAACTCGACGAGTTTGATGATCCAAGGGTCATTGTCGAACGCTGTGTGTCGGGACCCCGTGATGAGGATCGCATCGATATCCTCGAGCGCAGGATACGAGTGCAGTTCGTTGACGACGTCGCAGCCCTTGATAGACACAAGCTCGTCCAGTTCCCGCGATGGGGTGAGGGATTGGGCTGCGGCGTCGAGAAGCGCGGTAAAGACGCCCGTGTAGCCGCCGAAGCGATCGCGGGTCTGCGGCTGGGGCGTGTCAGCCTCGAGGATGGCGAGACGCAGGGGAGATGCGGGAGAGGAGCCCATTGTGGTGGAGGTATCGCGATGGGAGGGAGGAGAGCAGCGGAGATGAGAAGCAGGAGGAGAAGAGGGATAATACGAGGTTTCCGCGCGAAACACAAAGTCATGGAGTGATCAGTAACCAGGAGGCTCCATCCATTGGGTCCCTTCTCGCCAGTCTCGCGCATACGCATGGATAGGACCTAATGCATTGTGAACCACCTCCACCTCACGGCCCGCTCGTTGCCCCTCAGACCCTTGGTTTCGTCCGATAGCGGCGGGGGAGGCGAGATAAGCGGGCAGAATTACGGACAGAGCAGGCGGTGAGAAGTGCAGGGAGACACACACGGGTACGTACCCTGCATGGATGGATGGTCCGAGTGACAGCTTTGTGGCTGCAGTTCCCTATCAGATGGCCAAAATGGAAATGAATGCTCAACTTACAAGTTTCATCCTACGAGGGGCAATGCATATATTCTTATCGCGAGTTTCGTACTGACGACAGTCCTTTATGCTACTTTCATTCTTTTTTATCATTATTCTTAACCGGGCTTGAACATATCCTATTATATTCCACCGTCGACTACTATGACGCCAAGACTATCTCTGAGTAGCTTTCTTGCTTCGGCCAGGACTGCTTTAACAGCTCCCGTTGCGCAGAGGAAGAGCCCTCTCACTTTTGTCGTGGGTAACGAGTCTGCTGGTGAGTCTCGCATGACCCTTAAACATCTCATACAAAATTTGACCGTGAATTTAGATCTTGACTCTCTCTGCTCGGCCCTCCTCTATGCCTACATCCGCTCTTATACCCCTCCTCACACTCTTCACATCCCCCTCTCAAACCTCCCCCGTGATGACCTCGCCCTGCGCACTGAGATGAATGCGGTGCTCAAGCATGCTGGTCTAACTCTCAAGGATCTACTCACTCTCTCTGAGCTTCCCGACCTGGAGCCCGAAGACACGCGCTGGTTGTTGGTAGACCATAACTCTCTCACCGGCCAGCTGAGCAAGTTCTCCAACCAAGTCATCGGCTGCGTGGACCATCACGCCGACGAGCATTCCGTGAGCAAAGATGCGAGCCCAAGAGTCGTCGAGCCTTGTGGCAGCTGCACGAGCTTGGTCGTGGACGAGAGCCGCAAAGCCTGGGAACATCTCTCCAGTCAGGAAGTTGAGGGCAGCGACTCCGCCACCGAAGACGAGAAGCTCGCCAAGATCGGCCTCGCGGCCATCCTCTCCGACACAACCAACCTAACTGCCAAGGACAAAGTCCGCGAAAAGGACCCCAAGGCCGTCTCCTTCCTCGAAGCCCTCATCCGCGACCCGTCCTTCAACCGCGAGGCGTACTTTGACGAGATCAAGGCCGTTAAGGAGGATATTTCTGGGCTCAGCTTCCGCGACATCTTCCGCAAGGATTACAAGGAGTGGGACGGCTCGGGGCTCAAGCTCGGCATCAGCTGCGTCGTGCAGAACTTTGATTACCTCGCCAACAAAGCTGGAGGCGCAAAGGCCCTGCTTGAGGACTTTGAAGCGTGGGCGTGGGAGCGTGAGCTTGATGTCGCGAGTATCATGACGACTTCGCATCCGGGCGGCGAGTTTCAGCGGCATTTGCTCGTGTGGGGTTTGAGTGACGAGGGGCGTGATGCGGCCGACAGGTTCGTGAGGGATGGCGAGAGGCTGAAGTTGGAGACGTGGAAAGGAGGTGAGTTGGACGATGGAGAGAGGAGGTTTGCGTGGAGGCAGAAGGATCTGACGGCGAGTCGGAAGCAAGTTGCGCCCTTGCTGAGGGAGTCTCTCAAGGAGAGCTGACTACAACATTCAGGACGCTCAAAGATATGAACAATAAGAGCCACAGTTTATTAAGTACTCAAGTACCAGGAGAAGCATGAACACCTGGTCAAGTCAAGCCATCTGCTACCCGCAGTGTACCCAGAAGGGTCTTGGCTGACATGGGAAAGGAAAGAAACCCCTATGCATTGAGAAGTGTTGTTACATTGTTTTGTTTTTGTTATACACACAAATGCCTGCGGCCTGCCACCACGGCCATGCTATCCAAATCCCCATCCTACCCAACGATTGCAAACGATCACTGTTGAGACATCGCAGCCACCGTTTGGGACAGCGACCCTCTGGCAGACTGAGCGATAAGCTCGGTCCGCACCGCTTCCACCTCCCTCAACACTTTGAGGAACTCTCTGTTTTGGATCCTCCGCTTTTGTATGGACGTAAGTTTTCTGGTCGATCTGGGATCGTTCAAATAGCCTATTGACTCTGGGTCCGCAACCAGAATGCATGCCTTGAGCGAATCGTAGAGTGAGCCGATGGGCAGGACGGGAGAATCCTGGCTCAGCATCTCAGGATACACCCAGCGTAGGGCATCGATGCACATCTTTTGGCTCCCCGTTGCCGCCATGACGCGGTAAGCTAGTTCATAGTGTCTCGGATCCCTGGCCATCTTGAACCTGGGCGGCATGCGGAAGGCGTCCCAAAAGCGAGTCCAGTCTTGTCGGTGTGCGTAGGCGGTCATCAGGCGAAGGACCTGGTCATGGTCAAGCTGGCATCCTTTTTGCGCCATGAGATACTCGAGATTCTTCTGGGCACGTTGAAGCTCAGGGCCATAGGATGGCGACGCAAGACCAGACTCAATAAGCGTGACAAACATTTCGTCATTGTAGATCTCCATGCCCCGCTCTTCGGCGGTTAACAGGAGCTGGTCAACAAGGGAGAGACGATCCGCAGCGGCGTTTTCGGCAGATGAGGGCGATGTCATGGCGGCAGAGATGAGTTTGAGCAGCATATGCTGGGTAAGAGGTATCCCGAGAAGCTGAATGTCTTGAAATTCCTTGCGCACATTGGCAAAATCAGGAATAACCTGTTCCTCCGCTGGAGCTTCTCTGGATTCCAGAACTCCCCGAAGAGAGTCAGGCTGAATAGTCTGGCTCTGCTGGAGGGCGGGAGAAAGTCGTCGCGCACTTGTCGAATAGTTGCGCCGATGCTGAGACGCTTTCTGCATGGCCTGCCATTGCAGAGCAGACGCCGTGGTAGGTAGTTGCACCTTGGAGGCCAAAGCTTGGTCCAACTCCTCCGGATTGACCTTCTCTCCTCGGGCTTTTCTGTTTGCATGCAAGTTCCTCTTCAGAATGCCCTGCCAGAGCGCTTCTAGTTCTAGCTCACCCCGTCGAGCCTCTGTCATGCATTGAATCACAACCGTAGTCCCAGTTTGAGGGGCGCCGAAACCAGAGAATCGTCCAGTATCATCGAAGCTCGCCGCCTCGTTGATGTTGTCGCCACTAGAGGAAAAATGCACACAGACCCATCCTGTTGAAATGCCATTGTCGCCGCCAGGAACGATGGCAGTGTTGGTGCCCATCAACTTGGCCTTCTTTCGGAGTCGCCGCAGTTTCGTCCGTAGCTCACCGGGCCCAATCAAGCCGTCCGCTCGAGCATCAATGTTGTGATTCTTTCGGAGATATCGTACAAGTCGTCCAGAGGAAACATGAAGGTGACGTTCGCTGCGAGTCGTTCCAAATAGCATGATTAAGTTGGGACCGAGCGCGGCGGGAGGATCGAGGTCTCGCAGATCCAGAAGAGAGATGTCATCCAAACCCATATCCTCGAAGATGTATTTCACCATTGGCCCGATGACTTCGGGTGCACCATCTGGGATCTTGGGCAATTCGACCGCATGCTGGCTTTCAGCGTGTCGAGGCGGCTCAACTTCGAGGAACCAGGGTACATCGTCGGACTTGGTAGATTCAGTCGCCTTGGGAGCATCTTCGGAAGAGCCCGCAGTGGCGGCTTCCTTGTCGGTTACTGGCTCGTTCATTTTGCCATCCGAGTAGAACCTCCTCGCTAGGATAGGAAGCTGTCGTGTTTGGCGTTGTGGCAAATTACGAAAAGAGCTGGCCGCTGGCCTCGAGACAACGGCACGAAGGATGGCTGATTGACATTGGCGACAACTCAATGCCGCAGCCACAGGACGGGTAATCATCCTGGACACTTTCTCTTGGTTCCAATGCGGATGCAAATAAATATTCGAAGACACAATGCAAAAGTCAGAACTCAAAAGGAACGTCGAGTTGTTATGCTCAATTTGCTTCAACTCAGCTGAGTGGAGAAAAGCGTTGGTAGTCCGAGCTCTCCTCTCACGGCTTCTGGAAAACTCGCTGTGGAGCACCGACGATCCCCTGTCGCCACGGATGCACGTGACCAGCCATTTCCGCCCGCCCTTCCCTTCAGCGTCCATCGTCCATCGTCCAATCTCTATTGAGCTGAAAATTTTGGAGCTGAACTCCTAACTATCTATCGTCTCCTGCTTCACGCGACAGCAGCGACAGGACAGCAGGTGTCCTCGACATCCGCCGCGACACTCCCTCTTGTACTTGTCTTGTCTATTTACGAAACCATCTCCCTTTCTTTATACGCTGTCGCTCTAATGTTTTAATATTGCACCTGTCTCAGCAGCTGTTCGCCTGTTGAGCTTGTCGCCTCTTTGCCAATTCGCCCCCTCAACCATCGCACCCTCTACGCCTGTCCTTCCGAATCATCACGATGCTTGCCCGGCAGACTCGAAGGAGCATTTCCCTCCAGCAAGCCGCTGCTCTAAGGCCAATTGGACTTTCGCCGAGATGCTTGCCGCTACAGATCGCCACATCGAACCTTGGCCGACGATGTGTTGTTACTCAGCAATTCCAGCCTCGCAAACGCCGAGGCTCAGAGTCTAGCCGTGGACTCACTCATGGTAGGAGTCTTGCTACAGCCGTCGACGACTTCAAGTTTGGCAATTCTCCTTACAACGACATTCACAATCAAATGGCTGGTTCGGGCCTACAGCCCTTCCAGGCCCCCTCCCACTCTTATTACGACCTTCGCGCTCTCGACCCGACATCCCCGCTAAAATTACCGGAACCAAGCCCTCCCCGGCCCTTCTTCGCAAAGATGAATACCAAAGGTATCCCCGGTGAAGTGGAGGAAATGCTACCTGTCTTCGATGCCTGCATCCGCGTCGGCAGGCTTGAGCGAGCGGCTCTTGTATTGAAGCGAATGAACCTTGTGGGTATCGTTTCTGGCGAAGAACGTATCATCCTACATAACCAGTACCTTCGCGCATCCCTCAACCAAATGAGGATGAGCCCCGACCGAAAGCAAGCCGAGAAACTTCACAAATGGTACGAGCTGCAAATACGAAACCAGGACATGCCACAAACCGCCGAGACCATTGCTTGCATGCTCAAGGCTTCGCTGCTTTCTGAGCGTGGCACACGACTGGAACGCCTCGTCAAGAGATACATGAGCATGGCTCCGGGCGAAGCTGGTCTACGGGTTCTGAGCATGGCCGACATTCTTACCGATCAAGACTTGGGTGTTATCACCGAGATTTGCCCCACATACAGCTTTGCCCCCGAATCCGAAGACGCCGACTATGTGACTCTAGTGCCTGAGGAGCAGCACCTGGAATTGGAGGAAGAATTCGATGAGGCAATGGAGGCGTCTTCTGAGGCCGAGGCCTATCCTGAAGTTAGACCCACGCCTCAACGTGGAGAAGGCTTGGCTGCTCTCAAGAACAGCCTTGCCCTTATGACGGAACTCCAAAATATCGACATCTCCAAGCTGCCCGTTGCAGAGCAACGCGAATTCCAGACGCGTCTGGAACGGGATTCCATAGACGTTGCTGTTGACAAATGGCGAAATGCCAAGAAGAGTTTGGACAGGATGGGCATCAACACCTCCCTCAACGTCAAATCTAACGACGCTCAACTTGCAGGGAACCTGCACAACTGGCTCGAGGCAATGGAAAGCCGCTTGAAGGAAGAGATTGCCAATGTCGAACAGTCAGAGGAAAAAGAATCCAAGTCCGAGGAAGACCTGGAGCGCTGTATCTACGGTCCCATTCTCCGTGCCGCTGACCCAACCCGACTCGCTGCGGTAACCATCCTTACTGTGCTCAACAGCGGTGCATTGATGGGTATGGATCAGGGCATAATCCTGATGCGCCTGGTCAACGACGTTTCCAGGGTAGCGCAAGATGATCTACGAGCTCAAGCCCTAGATGAGGCTTCGAAAGACCGCCGGCGCCTCCGCAAGGTCAAGTTCACCGGGAACCCCGACGATGTTGATGTTGAGGCCAGCAATGAAGGCATCATTGCGGATGCTCACGACCCGGTTGTTGAGGATGCCGTCTTTCAGACGAAGACATGGTCTATGTCAGTCAAGGCTCGCATTGGATCTATCCTGCTAAAGACCTTGATTGAGACTGCCAAGATCAACGTTGTCAAGGAACACCCACTGACAAAGGAAAGGATTAGCCAGCTTCAACCTGCCTTCTCTCACATGCAGGCCCCACGAAAGGGGAGGAAGGTTGGAGTTTTGACCATGAACCCAGATCTTGTCGAGCGATTGAAGCGAGAACCTGTTGCCGACTTCCTCGCTAAGCATTTGCCCATGGTCGCTGAGCCTAAGCCTTGGAAGCGGATCAATGAAGGCGGCTTTCTGTTAAGCAAAGCCTCGTTAGTCCGCGTCAAGTCTGGAGACGTTGAACAGAAGCTTTACACCAAAGCAGCGATCAAGCGTGGCGATATGGAGCAAGTATTCAAGGGATTGGATGTGTTGGGGAAGACCGCCTGGAGGATCAACAATGAGATCCTCGATGTGATGGTTGAGGCTTGGAACTCTGGCGATGAGATCGCCAACATGCCACCACTCAGTCCCGACCTGCAGATTCCGCCCGAGCCGGAAACAAACGATCCTCTTGTTCGACGAGCGTGGGTCCGCGCAGTCAAGTTGGTCGAAAACGAGCGCTCCGCCCTTCACTCCCAAAGATGTTACATGAACCTGCAATTCGAGATTGCTCGGGCGTTCCGTAAGCAGGTCGTCTACTTCCCCCATAATGTCGATTACCGTGGTCGTGCTTATCCTCTCCCAACTTATCTCAATCATATGGGAGCGGACCACAGTCGCTCCATGCTCAAGTTCGCAAAGGGCAAGGAGCTTGGTGCCAGTGGACTGAGGTGGCTGAAGATTCACATGGCCAACGTCTATGGCTTTGATAAAGCCAGCTTCGACGAGCGTGAGGCTTTTGCTACCGATAACCTTGAAAAAATTGTCGAGTCGGCCACAAATCCCCTCAAGGGAAGTCGATGGTGGCTGAAGGCGGAGGACCCTTGGCAGTGTCTGGCCGCCTGCTTGGAGCTGAAGGCCGCCCATGAGTTGCCCGACCCCACCAAGTTTGTTTCTCATCTACCAGTGCATCAGGATGGTACCTGTAACGGCCTCCAGCACTATGCGGCTCTGGGCGGTGATACTTGGGGTGCTCAACAGGTCAACCTCATGCCAGGAAGCCGACCAGCCGATGTGTACTCAGCTGTCGCCAATCTCGTCAAGGATTCGATTGCCAAGGACGCTGAGATGAACAACCGGTTGGCAGAGATCTGCGCGGGCAAGATTACGCGCAAGGTCGTCAAGCAAACTGTCATGACCAACGTGTATGGTGTCACGTTTACTGGCGCCAAGAAGCAGGTCTGCAAACAAATCGACGCCCTCTATCCCGACTTGCATAAGCAAGTCGGTATTCCCCACATTATTTTGGCGACATACATTGCCAAGCACATCTTTTCTGCTCTCGCAACCATGTTCCGCGGCGCCCATGACATCCAGTACTGGCTGGGCGAAGTAGGTGGGCGAGTGTGTCGAGCTTTGACGCCGGCTCAGCTTGATCAGATTGCGGAGGAATTCCAGAACCCAGACGGTACCGAGAAGAAGACGACTGGGGTATCCAAGGCGATGAAGCCAGGCCTGGACGAGTTGACCCAGCAGTTTCGATCCACTGTTGTATGGACCACGCCCCTGCGAATGCCTGTCGTGCAGCCATACCGCAAGTCGACCACGAGAGAGGTTCGTACCTGTCTGCAGTCCATATCGTATCCTGTCCTCGATCAGACCGATCCTGTGAACCGAAGGAAGCAGCTTCAGGGGTTCCCTCCCAACTTTATCCATTCACTGGACGCCAGCCACATGCTGCTTTCAGCGCTCAGGTGCGATGAGCTCGGCTTAAACTTTGCCGCTGTTCACGACTCATTTTGGACACATGCTGCGGACGTGGATGTGATGAATGGGGTTCTGCGAGACGCTTTCATCCGGATTCATGAGGAAGACGTCGTTGGTCGACTGGCCGTTGAATTTCAGGCACGATACAGGGGTTCGCTGTACCTGGCCAACATTGATACTGACAGCCCTGTTGCTAAGAAGATCAAGGAGCTCCGTAAAAACAGCAAGTTGAGCCCCAAGGAGGAACTCTTGCTGGAGCACAAACGAAACACCCTCCGCCTTTCGGGCAATCCTTGGGATCTGGAGGCTGCAAGCAAGATTGTTACGCCTGCTTCGGTGTACGAGGAAATGTCTGCCGCTGAGCAAGACCTCGAGATCCAGAAGGAGAACGAGGAGATCGGTGGCCTAGGTGACATTCCTGAAGACGACTTTGACGCAACCCTCAAAGAGGCTATGCAAGACATGGAGGCGAGTGGCACTGCCCCTGCGGTCTCCGCCGAGTTCTCCGAAGACCTCCTGGAAAGCGTCAAGCACACTCGTTTCGAGTCGGAAATCATCCAGCCCAAGAAGGTTAAGACAAGCGTGGCCAAGAAACTTCTGCCTATCTGGCTCCCGCTGACGTTTCCCAACCTTCCGAAAAAGGTATGTCAACATTCGGATCCCAGCTTTCCCAACAGCACAGGATACTGACTTTACTTTGACAGGGTGACTTTGACGTGACGCGCCTGCGAGAGAGCAAGTACTTCTTCTCCTGAGACTGAATTGTCATCACACGATGTATCACTATACACACATGCGTATTGTAGTCCTCAACACAGCCACAATACGCATACCGACATACATGCATAACGGAGATGGGCGCGAGGTGTTTGAGTGTTTGAGACATCGGTCTGTATTCTTGGCGTTATTTTGAGAGGCGAGGAGTTCTTAAGCGAAAATCTAAAAAGCATTCGGATAGAGCAGCATGTAGCGGCCGAGGGCTACTTTTTGTATATCATGGCGAAGGGTGTATATTTTGTACATTAGTGATGGGGGGAGATGATAGATGCCTTGGCGAAGACCAGATGGATGGGTCCGGTCGGAAGAAACAAATCCAATCAAAATATTCAAGCATTGCAATGGTCGCTGGCTTTCTTTGCGATCCTGTCGGAAGCCAAGTGTATCCTCCCTTTCTCTCTTATGCAACGTTGACCATATTGCTTCGTCTACAGAGAATAACTTGTTTACGGATTGGGTTGCGAGACACCTCATTCTCCTACGAAAAGCACTTGGACCCGGGTTGCGATTTTGGTCCATCACCGTCTTGATTCATCTAAACCTAGGATATATGTACCCATCTGTTGACTTATCGCACAACGGCATCCTTGAGGCTAGGAACAGTGCAGACACCACCACTCTCAGTGACCAAACGACCACGGCCAGTCTTACCAAGCTGCTCCACAGCACCGGCCTCAAAGGCAACCTCGAGGCCATCGGTGGTAGTGAAGCCAGGCTGGAAAGTCTCCCAGATCTTCTTCTTGGGGTTTAGCACACCCTCAGGCTTGCCCTCCCAGCCCTCGAACCAGACACGGTCACCAGCCTTGGCGCCCTCAGGAGGAGTGACAAGCTCGACGGGACCCTTGTGGTCGTCCTCGCCCTCCTTGGCCTTGGGGGACGCGGCGAGTACCATGGCGCACGACTTGATTCCTCGCATCTTGACGGGCTTGAGGTTGCAGACGACGACGACCTTGCGGCCCTGCATCTCCTCCAGAGGGATAAGGCCGTTAAGACCGGAACAGACGGTGCGGCAGATCTGGCCCTCGTACTCAACGTAATCGTCGTTACCGGGCTTGTCGCCGACGGCGATGGTGGAGACGAAGAGGGAGTCGGCGTCGGGGTGGTTAATGGCCTTGAGGATGTGGCCGACACGGAGGTCGATGAGGGCCGGGGACAGCGGCGCAGCGGCAGCGGGCGCGGCCTTCTGCTTGGGAGCCTTCTCCTTCTTCTCCTTCTTGGGCTTGTCGCCGACAACCATCTCCTTGGCGCCCTCGACAACCTCCTTGACCTTTTCCTTGGTGCGGTCGACGAGCGAGGTCTCACCCTCAGCGGCAGCGGCGGCAGCTTTCTTCTTCTTCTCCTTCTCGGCCTTGGCGTCGACGGGGGGCTTCACGTAGAGGACGTTGTCCTGGTCAACCTTGACCTTGTCCGCATCCTTGACCTCGAGGCCGAAGACGGGCGAGTTCTGAACAAAGTCGACGTGGCGCACAATGTGAGGGTGACCCTTCTCACCAGTGCGCTCCTCGGGCGTCCACTGAGCGACGACGGGGGCGAGGGTCTCGTAGATGGCGACGTCGGCCTTGGAGGGCTTGCTGCCGAGGAGGGTGGAGCGGCTGGAGAGGTGGTTGTTGAGGGTCTCGAGGATGGTAGACTTGTCCTCGGGGGACTTGAGGCGCTCCGAGGTGGTGAGCCACTGTTGGATCTCAGCCTCCTCGGTGGGAGTGTAGGTCTGGGAGGCGAAGGATGCCATTCTGAAGGTGGTGAGCGATCGGAGGGGAGAGAGGCTTCGAGTAGCCGGGCGAAGGACGCGAAGGGAGAACAGGGTGGCTGAGTAAGAAAGAGGAAGCTCAAGGGGCTTCACTCGGGATCTGTTTGGGGGAGAATTGGTCTAAGTAAAAGAACTGTAGAAGGAGTCTTGAAAGTCTTGAAAGTGTCGGAGTGACTCTCGAGGTCTCCCGATATTTTTTGTTGGTGGGGTAGCAAATGGAAATGGAGGGGCATCCGCCGATTGGCGGGGAGAGGCTTTGCTATGGCTGAAAATTGCTGTGTGTGTGGCTGTTTCTACCTACACGCTAACTTAACCCGTGACTGCGCTGCCTTCTCGCGTCGCGCGGCGTCACGGCTTTACGCGCTACGCCCTTCAATTGACCCTCGATCTCCTATGCCATTGTTCACGCAAACGACTCGATTGGTTACGTTGGAGATCGGTAATTGGGTTTTTGACGACATTTGATTGCTCGTCGGCGTTTTTTCTCTCTCTTAGGCCATTCTTAGGCTTGGCACATTTTTAGGAAATTTCTTCCTTTTTTTCCCTCTCCGATTTGAGGCGCACAGTCAAAGCATCATAACCTCCCCTAGTGGCGATCGACGGGCTTAACTCCAAGCCCCTGAGCCTGGGCGCCTACGGGCTTTCTTTTTCCAAGACCTTTCCTTTACTTGTTCATTCTTTCGTTATTTGCGATTTGCTATAGTTATGGCGACTCCAGCATCCCCGTCCGACACTACGACGTCGGTCCGATCGATTTCACGACTCCCAACAAGCGTGCCAAGCTCGCCTCCTCCGTCCGAATCGCTAAACTCTACAATGAAGGTCGACGACCCGGCCGAGGATACTCTAGCCAAGGAGGAAGAAGCAGCAAGAGTTGAAAACGAAAAGGCTGAGGAGAAGAGGCGGCAGGCACTTCTGCGCAAGCGCAAGAAGAAAAAGGCCGAAACCAAAGCTGAGAGGGAAGTCAAGGCTAGGGAATTAGATGACCTTCTCGCGAAGAGTGCTGCCTTCAGTGATATTCTTACAAAGAAGACTCAAGTACTGGGCCGTGTCGGCAGTAGCCTCGATGGGAAAACTCTCGGTGAACATGACTTGGCCATGGCCCAGCAACCAAAGTGTATGGTCGGGGGTACCATGCGCGATTACCAACTCGAGGGGTTGACTTGGATGTTCGAGATTTGTTCTCAAGGAATGAGTGGCATTCTTGCTGATGAAATGGGTTTGGGTAAGTTTGATTCACTTTCGCAGCTATGAAACAGAAGCTAACCATCGCAGGTAAAACCATACAGACGATTGCGTTGATAGCACTATTGCGTGAGCAAGAGGGCTATCTGGGGCCTCACCTGATCGTCGCCCCGCTGAGTACACTGTCAAACTGGATGGATGAATTCCATAGATGGACACCTTCGATCCCCGTGGTCATGTATCACGGGAACAAAGACCAGAGAGAGGAGATCTTTAGGACCAAGATGACACGGCATCTTAAGAATGGTCGCCCTACCGCAAAGTTTCCTGTTGTGTGCACATCTTACGAGATGGTGCTGAGGGACCAGCACAACCTGTCCAGGATCCAATGGGAGTTCATCATCATTGTAAGTCCTGGCCATCAACGCTGCCACCATGTCGGGGCTAACGGACACCTCCAGGATGAAGGGCACCGAATGAAGAATGCTGAAGCGAAGTTGTTCCAACAGCTTAGGCAATTCTCTTCCGCCACTCGACTACTGATCACCGGAACTCCATTGCAAAACAACCTCAAAGAACTTTGGTCTTTGCTTCACTTCCTGCTGCCGAACATATTTACGGACTGGGAGGCATTCGAGTCCTGGTTCGACTTCTCAGACCTGGAGGACGAACGAGGGACAGAAGAATTCATCGCGAGTCAGATGAAGCAGGATCTTGTCAAGAAGATCCATCTGATTCTCCAACCCATGCTTCTGCGACGTATCAAGCAGGACGTTGCCGCGTATCTTCCAAAGAAGCGCGAATATGTGCTTTTTGCCCCCATGAGCAAAGAGCAGACCGACCTTTACAATGTATTGACTAACAAGAAGATTGACACGCGACGCTACCTTGAAGACAAAGTCACCGAGAAGATAAACAGCGCTTCCCCGTCAATGAGGCCCAGCCGTGGCACTTCTCGGACCAGCAGCATTCCGCCAGCACAAAACACCATCTCGCTCCCTGTGCGCGAGAGTCCTCGCAAGAAGCCAACAGAAGAGCAAGCGGCATCACCAGCTCCCAATGCCTTTTCTATGATGATGGCCAAGCGCGGTCGGGGCAGGCCGCGTAAGAATCCCAAGCCGACTGCAGAAGCGCCTGTCATGACACCAGAAAAGTCCACTGGGAAACGAAAGTCTCCCCCTACATCCATCATATCGGAAGCCAAGAGTGCGAAATCAAGCCGCCAATCGACACCCGTCAGTTTGCGCGGGCGGCCCAGGAAGACGCGCGCTTACAAGGACGCCGGCTCGGATGAGGAGAAAATGTCGGACGACGAGTTTGAAGCGAAGCTTGCGAACGAAATGGCTAGCGAGGACGAGGAGAACAGTACCAAGACGTCCATGTCGGCCGAGGAGCTCGAGCGCGCCCAGACCCTTGAGCTTGCCAGTAAGTTCCCTCATCTTCTCAACTTAAAATGCATACACTGACCCTGGTAGAAAAACAAATCGCCCAGAAGAAACTCGGTAACCCTCTCGCGCAACTGCGTCTAGTTTGCAACTCGCCTCATAATTTCTACAACCCTTGGAATGTCTCCAATAACATCCCAGTTGACGACTCTATCGTAACCGCCTCCGGCAAGATGCTACTCCTGGATCGTCTGCTCCCTCGCCTGTTCCAAGATGACCACAAAGTCCTCATCTTTTCGCAATTCACTACGCAACTGGACATCCTCGAGGACTATTGTCGTGAGCTTCGTGGCTGGAACGTCTGCCGAATCGACGGCTCCGTCTCTCAAGACAGCCGACGCACTCAGATCGCTGATTTTAATAGCGACCCTCACTACAAAGTTTTTTTGCTCTCTACACGCGCTGGTGGCCAGGGCATCAACCTCGCCTCGGCAGATACGGTCATCCTATTTGACTCCGACTTTAACCCTCAGCAAGACCTCCAAGCGCAAGACCGATGTCACCGCATTGGACAGACCCGTCCTGTTGTAGTCTTCCGCCTTGCCACCAAGGACACAGTCGAAGAGTCTCTCCTCCTTTCGGCCGATGCGAAGCGCCGTCTCGAGAAGCTCGTCATCAAAAAGGGCGGTTTCAAGTCAATGGGCCAAAAGATGGATCTCCGCGAGGACCTCGACCCAGAGTCTCTCCGCGCCTTGCTTCTCAAGGATGGACAAGTGTATCAAGTTTCTGGTGGCGAACAGGTCCTGAGCGAGTCAGACCTAGACGTGCTCTGCGATCGGAGCGAAGAGGCCTACGAGAAGGCGGCAAGCGGCGAGGGCGATGCCGATGGATACCGGGTTGTCGAGACCGGTGCAGACTCGATTAAGATGGCCCGCAAGGATTGAGCACGACGATGACATGTACGATGGATTTGCTACTGAAATGATATGTATGATTTGGGTTTGCTAATAAGGCGGAAGGGCTCCGGGACCTTGTACTTCTAGTTTATACCAGTTGCTGTACTGTGCTATAGGGTGTTGCGGCTGCCGCCAGCTTTCCGGTTTGGAGTCGAGGATATTGTTTATTCAGGTACAATCTACATATGCAAAGCATTCATGTTAGTTTCATGGCCGTATCCTATTGCGAGTTCGCTTGACTAGCTGGTCAGTCAGTAGAGCATGTCATGAAAACTCCAGAGATATCCATTACCAACTCCATTCGTCTTTTCCAACCGAGATCATTTTGAATCCTTTTCGTTAGTTAACCTCTTCCACGAATCCAATCTGTCTCCTGGCATCTGCACCTCCCGGTACGGAAGCAATCCGTTTCGCCAGTCTCTCCTGGGTTTCCACCAGCTTCTTCTGCGCTTCCATCCTTCTATTTATTCTTTCGTCTGATCCTCTCTCGATACGATCCAGTTCCTCTCGCTCGCTGATTCGTAGGCTACTGAGAGCCTGGGCATTGTTCGCGCGTTCCGAGTTCACCTTGTTCTCCCACTCGAGCATCTTCTGCTGCCGCGTATCCTCTGCCGTGAGCTCGGCTGCTGCGACCGCCCTTGTGCGGTCTAGGCTCGACTGTGTGAGTCTGTGCTGCTCCGAGAGTCGTCTCTTGAGTGCCGCATTGAAAAGCGACTCTTCCAAGTCGGCCTTCTGTCGTGTTGCAATGATATCCTCGTTATGGAGCTTGCGGCGGCGGGCATCCTCGAGTTCGGCTTTGTTGTTCCAAATTGCCTGTTCCACGTTTGCCACCTCTTTCCTCCGGGACAGAGCAATAGTATGGTCTTCCGACTCCAGCGAAAAACGCTTCAACCGGGCTCTGCGCTCTCGCTCCAGGACTTCCATGTCAGCGGGCAAACCGATAGCATCATCCGGCTGGTCCCCTGAGTTGGCATAGTATACATCCACCGCTCGGTTTGCTCGAAGGAGACTGAGGAGTTGGTCTCGAGTATCCGACTTCGGCATAACCTTGCTAATGTACATTGTTGGCGAATAAGTATATTCGCCATCAGTGTAATGATTGAATGACTTGTTGATGTCCTTCCACATGGCAACCTTCAAGAAGCTTCGAGTAGTCGCAAGGGCATCTGTAGCATCAAAGCAGAGGAGAAGCAACGATTTCCCGTGTGACTTGATACTTAGATCAGACCCTGAATCGACAATGAAGGACATGACTCTCTGCATCAGCTTTTCTCGGTCTGCAGTTAGTGTGCCTGAGTTGGAACCACAGAGACAGACTTCGCCGAGAGCACTACGACCGTCGTGCAACGGACTGGGGAAATCGGGATGATGGCCATGCTCCACGAGAACCGTTACTGCAGCGAGATTCAACTCCCTGGCAGCGTTGTGCAGCGAGCCATCATCTTTCGACTGGTCGATCGCTAGAAGGTTGCCCATCATCCGAGTGGAGAGATCGCCGCCGACATCAGTCGCCATCGCGAGAGGTGTGCGACCCATGGCGTCAGTGATGTCAACGTGAGCTCCTTCAATAAGCAGTTCTTTGACAACATCCGATCGGCGAGCTTGAATAGCCAACATGAGTGGCGTGGATCTGCTGATTGCTGTCTCGAAGTTGACATTGGCTATGCATGTTAGAGTTTCCCTTACAATTAATGGAGGGCAGGGACTCACCACCGCGCTCAATCAGCATATTGATCAATGTCGAGCTGACTTTCTTTTGCGGTTGGGCGATGGCCCACACTAATACTGACACTTCTTCTGGCTCCTCTACGCTCTCATGAATGCGATAGGTTGTTGTCTGGTCGTGATAGAATCCAGCATCCAACAACGTCTGCAGAAGTTCGGTCGACCTTGGATATTGCGAGATTGCCTTGATGAGAATGGGCTCAGATCCCGGACTCCGTGCCATAACATCCAACCCTACTTCGCCTTCTCGGTATCCAGAAAACAATGCAAAGAGCTTTAGAACCTCGTCAGGCGACCTGGCTGTATCGAATACACGTTCGAAGGCGAGTGTGAGTGTTTGACCTGATGGCTTGCAGGTGAGGAGCTTTTCCGTCCAAAAAGCATTACCTTTTGACGATGCACAAACGAGGGGTTCTCCGTTCTCAAAGTCGACATCAACGCCGTGAGCAACAAAGAGATCAACAAACCGATCGGCCAAGGGTTCTGTCTCATCCGTGCTGTTCTTCATTACCAGAACCATGGCGCCGCTCAGGGCATCTCCCTTTGCTCCCTTGTCTAGAAGAATCTTTGCAACTTCCAAGCCATCCGAGGTAAACCATGTCGTGAATTTGTCGGCTGTGAACCCACTTGAAAATATCTGGTTGATGTCCTGCTCGGCAATTTCTCGAGTCAATAGCAGCTTCAGTGCAGATGCCTTCACTCCCTGCACAGCCTGGACTATAGCATAGCAACCATTGGTCATGGGTGACGCTCCTGAGTCAAGTAAGAGCTTGATAAGTCGTTCGTCTGGCGCTTCTTCGCCAACAGCCTTACTCAAGGCGATGTGAACCTCATCTGTAGCTGGCATACCTGCTTTCATTAAGTCCCCGACAATATTGAAGCGAATGTCGTGACTGAGTTTCCAGCATGCCTTCATAGCCCTTACCAAGGTCGGGGGGGATGGCTTCTTCTGATGAGACGCGTCAGCAACTTCACCCTGAGAATGGCGGAGCCAACTTACCTGGTTGCCGCCTTCATGCCATAGCCCCAGTAGCAACTCGAGGCTTCCGACAAAGGCACTCCTAGTGGCCGCAACAACTGCCTCACCGTTGCTGTAGTTTGGGTCTGCACCTGCTGCCAGCAAAACCCGCAGAACCTCTCGGCCAGCTTCGCCATATTTGGCAGCTGACACGAGTTGGATGTCGACAACCTCACCAGAGACGCCTCCTTTTAGAAGGCGCTGGAAGACCATAGCTCTCTTATTCAGGTCCGGGACCTCGGTGGCAGCCTGGAAACCTCGCTCGAGAGTGGATTTCTGGGTGTCGACGTTTGACCTTAGGAGTACATCCAAAACCTCAACGGAGCCACCTCGGCATGCCTCAATAATCGCCTGACCATCATTCGTCGAGATGCTGGCGCCATGAGCAATCAGCACATCTCCAAGCGCTAGATCTCCATCGCGAGCAGCGGTGAGCAGGGCATTGGAGGCAGCTTCAGGGGACACTCCCCCTCTCGCCAAGCGACTACAGATGGCGAGCCTTGGGGTCCAGTCGGTGATCTTCATTGCTCTCTCCAAGCAGGAGTTCCTGTTCTCGACAGAATTGTTGGTTCGCGAGAGGAGCAAGTCCAAGATTTCGGCCGACTCTTTTGCAACAGCCAGTGCCAGAGCCTCCCCATCAGAGGCATCTGCAAAGCTAGCCAGAATACTAATCAAGGCGAGATCCGAAGTAAAATTGCTGATAGCATGGATCAATGCCCTGTTGACCTCACGGGGGAGCGCGCCAGACTCGACTAATCTTTTAGTGAAAGTCAGCCGGTTCATGGGATCCGAGATCGACAGGGCATGAGGCAGAGCAACTGCCAGTGACGATGCTGTCGGTGGCTTCTCGCAGCTAAACATCATGTCAATCAAAGGCTCCCGAGCTGCGGTGATTGCACTACAAAACGGCCTTGCTTGATAGGCATTGGGATCCGCGCCACACTCGAGAAGCTTCTTCATCGTAGACAAGGATGACTTATCCGAGCTATCCTGCACGATGACCTGGACTTCCCGCACCAGCAGCCCGTTCAGGTCAAGTCTTCTAGCAGACTTCGACAATATCACGCCGAGCTTCCAGGCCTTGTTGTCTGTGGACGAAAGGGGGGCTAGTCCGTCGAGGCAACGGGGAACTGTGTCCTCAGTCTGCTTACCGAGGCTAAGGACTAAATCGATAACCTTCGGGTCGGGGTTCTGAACCGCCTTCTGCAGTATCTGACCTTCCAGGTTGTTGATGTCGGCTCTTCCTTGTTGCAAAATGAGATGAAGAAGCGACATATCAACAGGTGTCTCCGACAGGGTTGTAAGCAAAGCCTCGGCCACTTGCCGCACTCCAACACTTGCCCTTGCACTAAATAGCATTGCCATCATATCGTGCCGAGCTCGATGGTCTGTAAGCTTCATCACATCAGCGACGCGTGCCGCTGCTGTCTGGGGAGAAGCGGTTTGCATTAGAGTAGTCAAAAGCTCAACATCTTTCTGTGCGATGATGGCGTGGAGTCCAGCTCCATCGTCGTAATTGACGTCGGCGTTGTACTTCAAAAGCAGTTTAATGAGCGCATCATCTCGGTGATAAGGATCTTCGCCGATGGCGTCTTGCAGAGCGGCATGCAAACATGGGCCAGTCATTGCCCCTTTGAGGAAGAGCTCTACCATATGATATCGGTCCGTGGCAGGAAGACTCTTAATCAAGGGGAAGATCGCGGTGAGAGTTTCATTCGACGGTCTGGCAGCAAGGATTTTAGAGGTCATCTCTGTGTCCCCTCGCGTGACTGCTATACGTAAGGCTTCTCCATTTTGATAATCTGGCGATGCAACTGCATGGCGATTGCTGATGCGTGGCCTGCCATGCCCATTCTGATGTCCATTCGGCTGCTCGTGGAAGTGGGGATTGAGAAGAAGTTCGACGGATTGACTGTCTCCAGACTTCGCCTCTTGGATAAGGCATTCATTCAAAGCAGCCCCGTTGGCGCCTTTTTTCAGCAGAATATGAAGCAACGCCTGCCTCGCCCCAGACGCTGTTTGCTGAGGGATCAGAGGCACACAGCTCGATGCCAGGGCGGGGTCAAGATTCGAGGAGCCGTTGAGTAGAGAGCTCACAAGATTGACTTGTCCCTTCGATATGGCAGCCTTTAAGGCGGAGGCGTCGTTGTGTTCTACGGAAGCTCCATAGCGAGCCAGAAGATCAGCCATCTCAAAGAATTGTGAATCGCAAGCCAATTCAAGCGATCGAGCAAGAATTTCACCCTGAGCACCGCAGCAAAGCAGTAGTTCCGCAAAGTCGAGCTTCAACTTTGGGCTCAGTGACGGATGTTCGATGAGTGACTGAAACGCCTCTTCAAGGCCGGGGCTCTGAGGGGGTCTGTTTCCGGTGGCAATGGCCATGGCAATGTCTTTCCGCTCGCTATTGACGGCGATCTTGAGGGCCTCCGCGTGATTCCAGTTTCCGTCTGCTGTGGAGCGGGTCAAGTGCAAAACAGTGTCGAAGCATTGCGCTCTTGTGGCGTCTTTCAATGCTTGCGATACGCATTCTGGCGATGGTCGCCCATCCGATCGAAGAATGAGCGAAACAATATCTGATAAGGCGGGCACAGCGCAAGCCTTCCGGAATTCGTCCTGTCCTTCTGCAGTCTGTGAAGCACTGGCTCCGTATCTCAGGAGAGCCATGACTATTCCCGTGTTCCTAGTTCTGATGGCAGCCGGGAGGCAGGTATCAAGCGCCAACGGATCGGCATGGGGTATCAGAACCTGGACCATTTCCAGCTGGTCTCGCTCAATTGCAGATTTGAACAAGCGAGTTCGGTCGACTCCATTTTCGAGGCTGCGACGTCGGTTCAATATTCCGGCCTTCTGCGTCTGCGCGCCACTGAGATCAACCCCGGCCGCAGCCAACTTTGCAATGAGGGCCTCAGCAACGCCTGGCGATCCGGAACTATCGACCCAAGAGTTCAAGACATTGAATATCTCCTTTGTGTCCCAATGCTTGCCCTTCTTGAGATTGCCGGATGAGAAAGCCCTGGAAAGCCCGCTCTTAGGCCGCAACTGGGCGACTTCGGCGGATCGCCTCTGCAAAAGGCCCTCGGCAACCTCATCATCGCCATGTGTTCGAAAAGAGGGAGGATGCGGTGGCCGCGTGAGGGGAGAAGGAGCGTTGGGTGGAAAGGTGAACCCCCATTGTTGCGATAATTGAATGATGCGCCTTTGGCGGACGTCGGCCTTAGTAGGATGCATTCTAGATCGAAGCGATCATTTGGAACGACTCAGAAGGTGCAAGATGCCACAGATCGCAGCTTTATTTTGAGTAATTAAGTGGCGCTACGTGAGTTTTGAGAGAAAGGGGAAGTCGTCTGGTGGCGGGAGGTCGGGGAAGCTGACGACGCTTTGGCGAGATCCTTTCACCGTGGCAGAAGTGGTCGTGAGACGATAATTAAGTGGCTGTAAGAATGCAGGTCGAGGTTGAAGAAAGGTGGAAGAAGTTGAAGAAATTGGGCATCCCCTCATAAGGCTGGAGTCTTATTGACATTATGCAAGCTGCAGTCGGGTGCTCCCTTCCCCTTCATTGCTCCTGCAATTAGACCTTTTTGTCTTCATCTCGTTACCTTTTGTAGTAGGCTGTGAGCTCCACTGGCCTACCTACAGTAGCCACAGCCGCAAAGTGCCCCACGTTTCTAGGGGTTTCATGCCACTAACGGCCCTAAAACGTGTGCATAGGACTTCCCGCAACGGGTGACGTACAGTGGAGGCAGCCAAGATTTAGCCTCTAGAGCTGCTGCAGGATCTTCAAGCTTAAAACTCAAGTTAAATCGATGCAATTATCGACACGTCTAAGCAAAACGCCGATGAATTGCTGTATACTATCCCGACGGAAACTCCCGATTCCCCTTCGGATTGCCTCCCAAGATAGCTTACGAAGCCCCGAGGCCAGAGGTAAGGAAGGCCATGTCGTGGCTCGGGCTCTGCACTGCCACGATCCCACTACACGGTCCCTGACAGAACCTTACTGCCGATCGCTAAACTGCAAGAGGAATCATTCGGGCGAAGTGGAGCATAACATCAGACCAGCCTCAAAGCCTTAGGGGTTAGTCGGATCTCCCTCCGAGCCCCCAGGGTTACGCGTATGCTGGCGCAACCTCCGCAAATTTGAGCGTTCTCGTATAATAGCCAGTGCAATGGTTCCAATGAGTCGCTGTCGCTTAGCAGCAAGCCAGATCCCACGATGATCAAGCTCGTATTCTTTGTTTCACTTTGAGTAGTTGAAGCAGGAACTAGTTGTAAGACTCGCGTCACCAGCAGCTGGGGCTGACAAGATATCAGAATGTTGGCAATGTGAGCGTTGCACGGTGTTGAATGTTTTGAACTTCCAAAGTGATTCTGCCCCTTATTTTGCCGTCGCTGCGTTTCCCTAGAGTGTTGTGTAGTTGAGATTGGCCTAAGACAGTTTCTAATTGTCTAAAATACTACCCTGGATACTGAGGCGGGACAGAGGTTTTGCCCGTGTATCGGGATTAATGTCGACTTGAGTGCGCCAGATAGGCAATTACTCTATAACAACAACGTAGATGTTTAGTGGATTTAAAATAAAATAAAAAGCATGTTCGGATTTGGTTGTCCCTGATTGTTTTAGTCTCAGCTCCTTCTGCAATTGGGGTTTGCTGCCTTGAACATCGTTATGCTCTGGTACAGCGCGCTGGACGAACCTCATGGACGACCAGAAAGACTAAAACGTCCTCGTAACTTATGACTCCTCATTCAAGCAGTGGACATGAACGGAAGCTTGGCTAGTTGTCAGTGGGAGTCTGCATAGCATCTCACATAAGATCAGGCTAAGAGCTTGCGCCTTTCCCGTCACTCCTTTAAGCGATCTTGAGTCCATCCTACTGGAACTTCTCACCTTTACCTGAGGTAGGCTGCAAAACAACCTAACAGTCAGCATCTTGTCGTATTTGCTAATCTCCCATGACCCAAAGTTGTAGACAAACTAATAAATCTCTCCATGAAATCTACCCGGATCCGGCCCAGCAGCTCAATTCCGTCTTTTCCATCTCCGAAATCGCAATTTCCGGCGGCATGGCGCGTCTTGATTGCTAAGCAAGCAACAGCAACACCAAGCGATTAGGTTTACCCCACCATCATGGATGGGAAGCTCTCCGACCCCGCCAGAGCGTTTATCCCCGTGGCTGTTATCGGAGCTTGATTTTCAGACCGTCTTGACCCGAGCCCTTCCGATGACATTGATCTCTTGTCATCCTTCAACAAACTCAATTCCTTGTAAATACCAAAGGTAATGGCCCAATCGCTCGCCGCACCTCTTCGCCGCTCATTCCTCAGTGCAAGGCCCCTGACCTCGTCAATACTCGTCCAGCGCATCGCTCGTGTTGCTTCGCACCTTTCCACCGCAAGGATGCCTCCCGTTCCTCCCACGATGAAGGCCGTTCAGATCAGCAAGACTGGCGGCACAGATGCCCTCGAGTACAACGATGTTCCCGTACCCAAAGTGGGAGAGGGCCAGATCCTCGTGCGCAACCAGTTTGCCGGCGTCAACTACATTGATACCTACTTCCGTTCAGGCTTGTACAAGGCACCACACCTCCCCATAACTCTGGGCCGTGAAGCTGCCGGTAAAGTTGTCGACGCACACTCCTCCGTGTCGAGCTTCCCTTCTGGCACTCGCGTGGTCTTTATGGGAACTGTCGGCGCGTACGCCGAGTACAGCGTTGTTAACGCGGCCGATGCCATCATCATTCCTGATGAGATCTCGACCGAACAGGCTGTAGCTGCCTATCTGCAGGGCCTCACGGCGTGGACTTTCATTCGCGAAGCTGGCGAGGTGAAGTCCGGCCAGTGGGTGCTCGTCCACGCGGCGGCTGGTGGTGTCGGTACCCTGCTTGTCCAAATGCTGCGCACCGTAGGTGCGAAGACCATCGGCACGGCGAGCTCGGAGGAAAAGCTTGCGCTGGCAAAGAAGAATGGCGCTGAGTGGACTATCAACTCGAAGGACGATGTGGTGGCCAAGGTCAAGGAGATCACAGGTGGTCATGGCGTTGACGTTATCTTTGACGGTGTAGGCAAGGCTACTTTTGATGCGGATCTCGAGATGATTGCGCCCAAGGGTAGCCTCGTTTCTTTTGGCAATGCGGTAAGTGATGTCTATCATAGACGGAACCGCGCGAGTACACGGCTAACAGTATGCAGTCGGGCGCCGTCGACCCTGTCAACATTCTCCGCCTGACTCCCAAGTGCACCCGGCTGATGCGACCCGTAGTCGGTGTCTACGTCTCGGGAAGACCCAGCCTGGAGAAGTACACCGGCGAGCTCTTTGACATGATCAAGTCCAAGAAACTGGAGATTGCGATCCACGACGTGTATGCCCTGAAGGAAGTGGCGCGGGCGCACCAGGACATCGAGAGCCGGAAGACGTCAGGCAAGCTGCTCATAAAGTGTGATTAAATCCAGCCTTGCTCCTTTTCTTTTGAACGCGCTGCGTGTCTAAATGCTATGGATGATTCAGTCGTGTAAGCCAAAAACATAAAATTCCAAAAAAAACTTTCATTTCAGACCCAAGTTGCGAGAAGGCCTGCTCGCATACGGGCAGCCTACATCATCAAATCATTCTAAGCCTTTGAGGCCTTGACAGCTTCCAAGAGCTGCGCCGGGGGATCTTGTCGGTAGCCCTGGGGGTTGTTCTGGACCCATCGCCAGAGATCCTCGCAAGCTTCCTCCATGGTGGACTCAGTCTTCCACTTGAGCTCCTCGTTGGCCAGCGAGGGGTTCGCAGTGAGATCGAGGACATCGCCTTGTCGTCGGGGCTTGACCTCGTAGGCAAGGTCACGGCCAACGACCTTGCTGAAGGCCTTGATGATGTCGAAGACGGTACTGCCACGGCCGGAACCAAGGTTCCATGCCTTAACGCCGGGCTGTTGATTACGGAGGTAGTTGAGGGCGACGAGGTGGCCGCGGGCCAGGTCGACAACGTGGATGTAGTCTCGAATGGCGGTGCCGTCCTTCGAGGCGTAGTCTAGCCCGTATTAGGAATGCGCGAGTAAGAAATGTGCCTGACTAAAAAAACTTACCGTCGCCAAACACCAACAGTTTGTCGCGATCACCGGTCGCCACCTTGCCGAGAAGGGGTAGAAGGTTGAAGGGGACGCCCTGGGGGTCCTCGCCCATGATGCCGCTGGGATGGGCGCCACAGGGGTTGAAGTATCGCAGCAGGGCACCATTCCATTGCTTGTAATCTTTGCCATCCTTCTCGAGGTTGCTGCGCTGAGCGTTGACAAAGTCGGTAATGACGTCCTCAATCATGGACTTGGTGCGGCCGTAGGTGTTGGTGGGCCCAATGGGGCAATGCTCGGGGATGGGGATCATGTTGGGGAAGCGGGTCGCATCACCGTAGACGGTAGCGGAGGAGGAGAAGACGATGTTGTTGACATTGTTGCGCTCCATGGCGCGCAAGAGGGAAATGCTGCCGCCGACATTGACGCGGTAGTACTCGAGGGGGATCTGACCGGACTCGCCGACGGCCTGATGATGGTGTTAGCTGCTGCTGATGTTTGGTGGTCGATGGCCGTCGCATTGGCCGAGCAGGATGGCGAATAACTTGCCTTAAGGGCAGCAAAGTGGATGACGCTGTCAATGGCAGGATGCTTGGCAAACACCTCATCGAGGGCCTTCTCGTCTGTCACATCAACCTTGTAGAAGGTTGGGCGGCGGCCACAGATCAGCTCAATACGGTCGAGGGCGACCTCAGAGGAGTTGTAGAGGGAGTCAACGATGACAACATCGTAACCGTGCTCAAGCAGGGCGAGCGAGGTGAAAGAGCCAATGTAGCCTGTGCCACTGTGAATGCGAAGGAAGCCACGATTAGCAAGGGAGTCTTCTTTGATTGTAGCACACGGCACCGCCTGATGCGTCCTCGAGATTGAGATTGCGACAAGAACAAAGGCAAAATCGAGGACGAGCTCCAAACAGCGGCCAGTAACACAAGGGAGGAACCTGCAACGTACCCGGTGACGAGAACTGTTCCAACAGGCATTGTCGATTTCTTTGTTTGGGCGATGAGAGAGTTTGCGGTGAGGACAAATTCGATGCGGGCGGATTGCGAAGCAGCGGGGTTTAAGGTAGGGAGGTGAAGGGGATGGCGGGGCACTTTTTTTTCTGGCCGATTCAAGTTGTGGGGGGGGGGGGGCTGGTGCTAAAAAAAGACTTGGTGGGATGGATGTAGGCTTGGATGCTTAGTAGGTATTGAGGCTGGGATTTTGGTTCGTATTATACTACGAAAAGGTCGAGTTTTACGGCGGGAGCGATAGGTGGATTGAGAGAGGGGGAGCAAAGACGGAGAAATAGGATGAG
>JAAVUK010000070.1:0-56335 GCA_014899095.1 Fusarium buxicola | reverse complement strand
TTTACCCCAGTTAAGTCTGTTCAGCTCATGCAATTCCAGGACCTAGGGCTGTTTTATCTGCGCAGAAGGACCAATGATACCCTTTCACCCCTGGCATTCTTCATGTCGAGCTGCATCTATCGGCGGGTAGAACCCGCCAGATCGCTCACTTACACCTCATTCTGGCTAGGATGAATCACACTACACGCAGAGGAAAGTCAGAGGACTTGGGAGACGGTGTAAAGATATGCCGCATTGATGAAGGTCTTACGACGAGGACCTCGAAAAGCTCATAAGGCGCCGAGTCCCGTCTCTGGTGTTGCTCGACTCTGTTCTTCGTCTCGTTGCGTTATTGTACTCTGAAAAATATGCGGCTTTGATCTCCCAGTTCTCAAGTTCGAGGCTCGATTGCATTCAAGATGCCGCATACGATCCTACTCTTCCGCCTCTGGCTCCTCTTACTTCCTTTTGTTGTTTCTGCCGACTTCGAAAGCGTCACCATCAGTGCAGACCTAGACAATATCGGGCACACCTGTATTAGCAAATGTCTCTACTACACCTTTGTTTCCGACTTGGGCAAGGCTATGGACTGCGACGACCCATATGACAATAACTGCTACTGCGCCACAGGGACTGCGTCGGCATCTAAAGCAGATGCCTTCATGTCCAAGTGCGCCACGTCAAAATGCTCTGCAGGAGATCGTTCGAGGGACTTGAGGTCTATGCAAGGAATATATGCCTCCTACTGTATGGGGGCAGGCTTCACGCAGCCTGGAGCCACCAAGTGGTATAATCCAGCTGAAGCGACGGAGGAGCCTACGTCGCATGCCAGTGGCAGCGACGAAAATAGTAACGACGTGGAGCCGAGTCGGACAGCCAACTCTGGCGCAGATGAGACTACCACTCAAATGACTATCGTCACACAGACGACAGAGGGAGGCGCGGGCCCATCCAAGTCGCGGGGTAAGTTCCTGCTACTCATGGCGACGGTGCCTTTGCTGTTGCTTCAGGTACTGTGTCTGTGACCTCGGGAGTTGCAGAGTTGTGCTAACTGTCTTGCCATAGTAATCGTCCAGGCAACCTCGACCTACTGGGTGGACTCGGACGGATCACCAGCAACCATCGACTTATCTGACTCAAGCAGCGATAATTCGGCTGTCAAGATTGGAGTGGGCGTGGCAGTACCGGTGGTGGCTCTCCTGGCAGCTGGTCTATTTGCGTGGTGGTTCATTCGACGGAGAAGGCAACGACAAGCCCAAAGTCACCCGGTCACTCAACCCCTGAGCGAAGTTACCACAGGCGGTGGTCCTGCTATTGCACCTGCGCCTGCGCCTATACCAGAGAGAAAAGAAACTATACAGAGAAAGCCCGTTGGTGCCACCGCAGTCTCCCCTGTCTCCTCCTTTTCTCAGACCAACGAGCTCTCTGGTGTTGGTGTCCAGCGTGAACTTTCGGGCCGGGAGGTTCACCATTTCCCCAACATGACTCCGAGTCCACCGGTCGTAGTCGCAGGACAACATGAGATGACCGGTGAGGGCTGGCGCCCTGACTTGGAGATGGATGGACGGGATGCGCGAGTGGAAATGTCGAGAGACGCCACACCGTCTGAGCTGCCAGGACAGACAAGAAGCCCACCTCCCATGTATACGCCGCAAGAGAATGCCCAGAGGTGTGAACTGCCGGACAACTCACGGTGAGGAGGGAGGAGGGGGAAGGAGGTTTAAGAGGTCGTTTGTATATCTGGCATTAGGCGTAGCAGCTACATTCGTAGTCTGAATTCTTTACATTGTTTCATCCACGTGTTTGGATTAAGGGGTGCCCAATTGCATTTCCAAGCTGATCATGAGACCAACTCTCGCTCGCCAAACACCGCAATTCAAGGCACTACCGCAACGGAACAGACGCGATGTGGGCAGCAAAAAGAGACAAAGTAAGGGAGACTGTCTGACCGACGACCATCATTAACTGTCCATTTGTCCAGCATTCTCTCTCGGTTGGTAGCAAAAAAGAGCAAAAGAAAAGGGTCTGGCCGGGGATTGAACCCGGGACCTCTCGCAAACAGGAGCTATAGGGTGTACCCTAAGCGAGAATCATACCGCTAGACCACCAGACCGAGTAAGCAAATCGAATGGATCCGCTTCTGTAGTTGTTCTTGCAAAACTTGATTATAAAATCTACTATATTGATTGGGCAAACGTTAGAGTTGTTTTTGACATATTTTGGGTACCTAGCAGTGCTCGATGCTATGATACGTATTGAAGCTGCATGTCAGCGCTCCCATCAACCTAGCTTCCTATGTATGAGACTGGATACTTAGTACTGGTCTAATTCAACCAGAATATGAATTCTTCGATCTTGCATAAACTCCGATTGGCATCATTTGTATTGCAAGCCCCTAGTGAGCCAATATTAAACTCAACATTTGACCCCGTCCTATTCAAAGTCCGCTCCGCAAGTTGTCTCCATTCTAGACCTGTAGGGCTGAATCAAATCAATTAATAATCATCCTTCCTCACCACGCGTCGATGGTAAAAACGAGACCTAGCGCAAGCCACACCCGCCCAGCGCATCCCGCGGAGCGCATAGCCCAAGACAAATTATGACAAACTCTGAAAACCAACTGAAAATCACCCATCCGGCCTGCGGTTGGTCCATTCCCCTTGGCAAAGGCTCGACGTGGAGAATCGGGGCAACTTGGGACCGGTATGACCCACTATACAGTGCCCGGGATCACTTAATGCCAGAGCTGTGATTGAGAACATCGTGAGCTGCGGAGTTGTATGGTCGGGGCAAACGTGGCTTGCGATTTGTGATTAGAAATTCGATTCATGTTTCGTGTACCTCGTGTCAACCGTCATGGGGGTTGCGGAGATGAGGTTTTGCAATTGATGGTGAAGACAACCATGGTCGAGTATATAAGGTTGGGTGTTGTCGAGGGGCTGTAAAGACAGTTTCCATCAGCACTCAAACCATCAGTACTCGAATTCAAGACAAGCATACCTTTAAGCACATCCGTCCTTCTCCCACCACAGCCACCGCGTTTCAACCATCATAATGTCCTCCTCCCAGCTCATCACTGTTTATGGAGCCACTGGCTCCCAAGGCGGCAGCGTTGTGCTTTCTCTCCTTCAGAACAAGTCCAAGGCCTTTGAGGTCCGTGGAGTTACTCGCAACCCTGCCTCTGAAAAGGCCAAGGCTCTGGCTGAGCAGGGTGTCGAGGTTGTCAAGGCCGACGGTCTTGTGAAGAACCAGATCACCGAGGCTTTCAAGGGCAGCTGGGGCGTCTTTGTCAACACCAACTCGGATGATCCTGTAAGTCAACAAGATCAGCGACGAGAACGTTTCTAACGGCTGCCATAGGCAGTGAACCAGCCTGATGGCCCTACCGAGACTGATTTGGGTAAAGGACTCGTTGATGCTGCCGCCGAAGCTGGAGTCCGTCACTTCGTCTACAGCGGCATGGCTTCTGCATCCGAGATCACCGGAGGAGCTGTTCCCAACAAAGCTTTTGAGGGTATGTTCTGACCTCGGTCCGTGATGTCCCTCGTCCTGATTAGCAGCAGAGAAACATACCATAGGAGAGTACGCCAAGAGCAAGGGCGTCTTCGAGACTGTCAACATTGTAAGCCCTGGATGGTATATGGAGAACCACATCCTCGAGGAAGTCGCTCCTGCTATGGGAGGATTCCCTTTCATACCTGATGAGGAGGACTACCTGACCCTGCATGTCCCCTGTTGGGGAGGCAATGAAGAGATCCCTTTCATCGCCATAGGCGACGACTACGGCGACCTTATCCATGGCATCTTCCTCGACCCGAAGAAGTACAACGGGCGCCTCGTTCAGGGTATAAGCGTCAGCGAGACAGCTGGTAAGCTTGTCTCCGACTTTGAGAAAGGTACCACCCCCGACATCTTGCTATTATATGTCTTAGTCGCTAACCGCTGCCCAGTGACCAGCAAGAAGGCACGCTTTGTGCCCATCGAGGACTGGAGAAAGATGGAGACGTACGGCGTTGGGGCTTTCGAGACGGTCAAGTACATGTTCGGTTTCTGCCAGCACTCGGGCGGTTTGTACTATGGCGTGCCCAACGACTTGGTCACCGCTGGTGACCTGAGGGCGAGAGCAGCCGAGGCCAAGGGCGAGTCCGGTGAGAAGGCGAAACTGACGACACTGGAGAGTTTCTTGAAGAAGTATATCTCTGTTTGATTCTGGAATTCGGAATGTTCTGGGGATCGGAGGAGAAGGCATGGCGTTTTGACATCCATGTAGCGATGAGGGTTTGGTCTGTAATGATTCCGCGTGGTTAGCTTCTGGGCCAGACGAACGAGAGAAAATTGGAACAGGATGAAGAAACGAATACAAACCTCTGGCCCATAACATCGAGTGTTGGTAGTGGTGATACCGCTTTGGACCGGTGGTCAGTGTCAATAACTGTGTTGACGGCTGGGTAACAATTGGAGGGCGGATGGTCAGGGCCCAGTGGTTCCCGTACAGGTAGACAGCTAAATGCCAAGGTATAACGGTAGAATGAGAAGAAGAGCATTCGTTTAAGCAATTTAAAATCAAACAGAGCAGACCGAGGCTACGGTGTTTCTCAAAGCACAAAGGGGATCCATATGAGCTACAAGGCATCAACACCAAAGTAACACGAAACGTTTTCTTTTGTACGTCAAAATTTCTAGAGCACCTAAAGCAATACGCCCCCTTCCAGGTTGATTTATGGCCTGTTCAAAGTGAACCAGTCCCCCTACGCTAGCGGATTGAAAAGGGAATTGGCAAACCGAATCACCGAGTCACCTCCACTTGCACACTCCCACAAAAAGGGCCTAACGAGAAGCAAACGCTGCATCCTTTGACAAATGATTATTACATTAACTCTATTGCACCTGTTCCGATGAGTCTCTTGTTTTTAATTGACTTCTTTACCAAACCTCGAGGTCCTGACGGTGCTGCGAGCATACCTCGACCTCCGGGCCCTCTCTGCTCGTGCACGGGAGGACTACCTAGGTACCTAAGGGAACAGAAGGAACCGCATCAATACCTTAGGTACCTGCCCTAAACCTCCCCAATGATTCATCTCCCGCTCTGGGGGTGATAGCATAGCCTTCTCACACTCACCTAGCCTCGAAATCAACTTTCCCCTCCTCAATAACTCTGAGCAAAGCCACTCTGGCAGCTTCAGAGCGAAATTCTCTGCTAAATTCTCTTTCAACCTTCATTCCTCTTCATTACTCTTCTTCAGTCTCCATTTGTTCTCTTTATATCGGACTGTACCCCAGTCGTCAGGCGTTGCCCTGCCGCTGCGCACAAAATAGCCGCCTCTGCCCCCTCCGCTTCTTTTTTCCTCCTCCGTACATCCTCTCAACTTTCTCTTTGCAACAAATCCTATCACGCTGCACACATATGCTGCTTGAGCAAGGAAAAGGATTCATTCAGATCTAACCGTTGGTCTTCGTCCTCTGGATCGGAACAATGAGTGACAACATCGACCCTCGAATGGTGGAAATGGCCTGCATGGTAAGATCATCTCCTCTTCGCATCAAGATCTCTCTCACCTTCCTTCTTTTTCTTACGTTCTCTTTATAACTTACCCTCCTCTTCCCTTGCCCTAGTGGTACTCTAATACGAACATGCTCTCGAGGCCTGGGGTCTTCCTGTACACAGGTTTGACTCCGGAGCTTGAGCACTCCATTCCTTCCCTTCTAGGCCTTCCATGATCTCTAAAGACAGCTTCTAACTAGTAAACAATCGACAGGCCGACCTCAGTCGCATTCGGCAAGAGGAACTGCCCCTCAGTGGAGAAGAAAGGCGAGGTCCATCTTTCAACCCTTCTGGACGAAACGGCACGGCCCATTACTCTGCCTCTTTGAAAGCCGAGCTCAAGGGAAAATGGACTGGTAAGTTCCAGAAGTAACTCGATCTACCGAACTTTGTTGACGATTCATCCAGTTGACTTCGACGACGAAGAGTCACGCCAAGTCGAAGGTCTTCGAATCGAGGACGCCCGCCCCTGGGCCAAGAAATTCGCCAAGAACTTTCTCCAGACGACTAAAATCGATACGTAAGTTCTCTTGTTGTGACGGCTTGGCTCCTCTAATCTCTTGATGATAGCGGTCCACCCCGCGTCAACAAGCGAAGTCGCAACGCCAACGATCCTAGTTTCATCCCCACGTCCAAGAAACTAGGTGGTGTCATCCCTTTCAAACCTGCCGCACCGGGCTAGGAGTCCCGTGTGAAAAGGTTGATTGACAACAACACGATATCGCCTCCCACGATGGCACAGTGGGGTCCACCAAGGAGTACTCTGGCGCCTCATCAGCCGACCGCTCCAGCCCTGAAGGGCGGGCCGGACCAACAACAAGCTGAAAACACTGGGTGCAATGTCCAAGTCTCCCCACTTGCGCTTCCTTCCCTACGAATGCGATTCGTGTTGAACAACGCGGGCCCGGATCCTGCTACCGAGGAACATACTATTGGCAGCGGACAGTGTCAGGTAGTACCTGGCAAGCATGAGGCCCTATGCTTTACAGCAAAGGTACAATTAAAGCTATGCCTGAGCGAGAACAAGGGTGTTCTGAAACTCACAGCTCCGAACAAGCGAGAGCGCACCCATGACGCACTTGAGTTTGATGATCCGGTCATGGACGATCAGCTTTGCGCAGTCAAACAGAAATCTGACGGTTGTATCTTCTACTTCCGCTTCGACGATGTTGAAGAGACTCGCAAGTTCAGACGTTGCCTTGCCAAGCTCCAGCAGTCTGTTCGCATCCACCAAGAGCCACAAGAGAATGACGCGGAGATGAAAGCGCAGAGTCCCAAGTCTGCTGCCGCTCCAGTGAGTCCCATCCCCACATGCATCACTGAAGATGTGGCGCTGGCGGGCATGGAGGAGAAGGAGTCACTGATTCCCATGCACGGCTGGGATGCTGTGCATAATGACCAGATCCCATCGCTAGAGAACGCGGCGAGCCATGTTGTGCGTTTAGTCAACCAAGTGCTGGCCCAGTTCACGCTCGAGAAGGGCCTCTATGAGCCAACTATTGCAGGAATTGAGGATGCGATAATTGAACATTGGGTCCAGAATGGATTCCTCAGAGATTGTAACGACAGTCTCAAAAATGACTTCCTTGACCTCGTCCGATCCATGGCTCAGGTACAAGTCAAGCTGCATCGCCGGATGACTGGGAAGGATGATGGAGAGGAAGAAAAGAAGATCGAGAAGGAACCTCAGAACTGTCCTCAACCCGATCTTCATCATCGACAGGGTCGACCTGCTTCTGGCTCTGAGCGGGGTGGACCCAAAGGTCTTGGTTCCTCTCGCTACGCAACCAAGCCCGTTGCGTTTGAGGGTAACTTCACCGGCCCTCGCCTCCGATAGGTCTCATCTGAGCCTCATTCTCCATGACTGAGTTTTCTCTCCTCTCCAGCTGAGGCTTATGCTCTTAAACCGCCCGAGGAGGAAGGAATAGGGTGGAGTAGCCAGGCATGACGCCCATGAGAAAGGCCAGGGGTTTGCTTGGGCATAGGGGATTTACATCGAACCAAAGTCATTCGGGCATCTACATGGTGCTATAGTTGCTCTTCGCCTCCGAATTCTCCAAAATTGAACTTGGAGATATGGACCATTGGGGAGGATAGAAGAAAACAGAGACGGTTGGGGGGGATATGTTTGTACGGTTTTCACAAGATCTCTTGGGCCGAAGTCTTCAGAGCTTGCAAGATAGTCCGACACAGATGAACAGAGTTGACATCGAGATCCCTTTCTCAACGTGGTCGATGGTGAAACTGCTTTCATTGTAGATCAGGCTGGTGCGCTGAGCTTTTGCTGACATTTCTCTTGATAGGTCGTCAACAACTCCCGCGAGTCTCGGTCAATTCCGACATTTCCAGTGAAGGCATCTCTCGCCAGCTGTGCGGCCTCGTAGTACCGGCGGAAGAAATACAGCTCCTCGACGGCATGGATGACTTCCTGGATGTTCATCTTCGAGGCACCCGGGCCAAGAGGCAACTTGACCTTTTGGTATACCTAGATCGATTCAGTATATTCTTTGCGTAAGATATAGACTGAGGAGAAAGGATGGTCCTACGTCGCCGTTCTCAATCTTGGCATTGTACTCCCGCTGAATGGCTCGCCACGCCTCCTCGGATTGATCAGTACGACGGGTTTTATTTGCCACTGCCTCTTCAGCTTCGTCTGAGGAGACATCTGCGACGGAAAAGTTGGCGAGAGGGTCTTCGTCGTCCATTCTGGGGGTTGGGTTAGGGTGGAGATGGAATGGGGGAAGATGATAACGGAGTTTTTGGGGCAGTAGGTTGGTGATAGGACCCACTTGTTGCGATGGTGTTGTGGTTGGTGGATAACAAAGAGTAACAAACAGCTCTAAGTAACCTATTCGCTCTAGTATGGGCTCAGATAGCAGCAAATGCAGATTACTTGATTGAATCATATCAACCAAGATGTCGACCTTTGATCTTGCCTCTTGTATTATATGTCCCGCGCATGATGGAGCTAGGGAAGGAGCAGAGGGAATACTACTAAAATAGCAGTATAGCAGGAGTAAGGTACCGCAGGCATCTCTTCGCTGGTCCTGATTATTAATGAGTTTACATGAGAGCATGTGTAAAATCAGATCAAGTTACTTTGTCATCACAGAAACTACAAGAACAAGCACAAGATACGGTATTTGACCCCTTAATGTCGCATCGGCGTACAGAGCACAGCGCCCCGAGGTGGAGAGGCCTGATGTAACAACGTGGGGCAGGGTCTTGTGAAGTGAAGGGGGTGAAGGCGGGGCATAAACATAAACTTGGACGACACTCCAGCTTGTGATAACGAACGTCACAACTCTTACTTCCATTCTCATTTGCAGATCCAGATAGACACGATGGAGAGCCAGGTTGAGAGACTTGTTGAAAAGGCGTGGAACAAGTTTGAGGAGACGCCAAAGGACAAGCGGCTATGTAAGCTACCTTTGCTTCTTCCTTGTGTCGAGAGTAGAAGACATTCTTCAGCGGAATACGCTATGAAATCTCTAGATTAGACTCCGTGTCTTCATGCTTTAGGTGCCCGCAGCTGACTGACATCTTCGTCCAGTAATTGGCGTCGCCGGTATCCCTGGTTCAGGTAACATGACCCTCCCAACATGGTTCAACACTATACTCACCATCACAGGCAAGACAACCTTCTCGCAGATCATCACTGAGCGCCTCAACGCCCGAGCCCTCTCCGCAGATGTCTCCTCTCCTCCTCCGGCCACCTTTGTCCCCATGGACGGCTTCCATCTCACCCGCGCCGCCCTCTCCGCAATGCCCGACCCGGACACTGCCCACTTTCGTCGCGGCGCCGCCTTCACCTTTGATGCGCCCAAGTTCCTGTCCCTCGTCCAAGCCCTATCCAGGAGCCCCATTGCGTCGAAACCCGTGCTCGCCCCGTCTTTTGACCACGCCCTCAAGGATCCTCGGGATGACGATATCGCCGTGAAGCCGGAGCATCGTGTTGTTGTGCTGGAGGGAAACTACCTTGCGTTAGATCAAGACGTATGGCGCGATGCGGCAAAGTTGTTGGATGAGGTATGGTTTGTCGAAGTGGACTTTGAGGTGGCGAGGAGGAGGCTGAGGGAGAGGCATGTAAGAGCAGGGATTGTGAAGAATCTGGAGGAGGGAGACCGGAGGGCCATGGAGAATGACTTGGTCAATGGGTACGAGATCACCAAGCATAGGCTCAAGGTAGACGAAGTGATCCAGAGTCGCGAAGACGGAAGTTGGGTGCATGAGTAGGCAGACATGTATGCTTGGAAGAGTCGGGAAAATGGTATGTTTACATGTTCTGTTAACCAATGCCAATGGATATCACTCTAAATACCGAATCTAAGCTATGTCATACGCAATAGACGTTGTGGAAAAGACGAGTGAGCTATGCAAAACCCATCATGAAACCTACTCCAGCGCTGTAACAAGAACTAGCAACGCCCAACAAAACCAAACCCAGCAACACATTCATGTCGTATCCTCACGCTTCAGGAGTCCTAGTTCTCTCGGCGCTCAGCTTCCGGATCTCTTGTGCCATGCTCTGTCCCTTGCCCTTTCGAGCTGATGTTACTGAGCCACGGTTCCCATCACTTCCAGCGCTCTGGGTAAAGTCCAGTCCCAGCACTTCGATGAGCTCTGGAATCTCGGCATGATCGCGTGTCGTCTTCATGCGGTGACACCACGTCACTCGCTTTTCCTCTTCCCTGTGGTGTCCACTACGGCCATTCTGCGCTCCACCAGACCCTTCTTCCTGGTCAGGCTCTTCGAACGCGCCCATCGGTTGCGTTTTCTCGCTGCGTGGTGTCGTAACTGGCGTAACGAGATCCCGTGGTTCAAAGAGGAACTCGCCGCCAACTTGGCGCTGATCACCCATCTTGAGGACGTTGCCGGTAGGAATTTGCTTGACGCCCTGGACGATGCTGTCCACTATGCCTCGCACCATGCTCTTGCGCATGTAGCCCGGCTTCACGCCCATTTGGAGCGTCTTTGTCATGCCGAGAGCGTCGAAAAGGGATCGCGTCGGATCGGTGTACACGGGGAAGCGGCACCCGGTTTCATTAACATACATGTCTATCAGAGCGGGATCGCCGCAGCCAATGACGGCGATGAAGGTGCTGACAGGCAGGCGGAGGAGGGCTTCGGGGGTCACAGCTTCGGATAGAGAGCGGAGGAATTCTTGGCAGTTCTACAACGGCAACGTTAGAATCTCAGGGCAGTCTTCCCGAATTCAGGAATTGTACATACACCGCAAAAGAAGTGGCGGACAAAGATGATGAGCACACGTCGGGGGACATTGCTACCGGTGTAGAGGCTCTTGAAGGGATGCGATTTTCCATGGCGGTCCAAGACGATGTAGTTTTCGATCTTCTTGAGGATTTCCGTAGAGGGTAACTCGTTGGTGGTAGCGAGTTCGCCCTCGAAGTCTTCGGGGTGCGATTTGTCGACCTTGATTGATTGCGGAGGGGATTTGCTTTTGCTTTTGGTAGATAGGCCTTTGCGAGGTATGGCGAAGCCGTTGTTCGGTTGAGCTGGCTTCTCGTCGCGCCCTGCCTCGAGGGCTTTGTCGTGCCCTGCCTCGAGGGCCTTGTCGTTTGCTTCCTCCTCCTTGGACTGGATCGACACGGGTCTTGGAGGGAGGTTAGGGGCTCTGTTGTCGGAGAGATTCTCGGGAGCTGTGTTCGCGATAGGCCTTCGCTCGATAGGGGCCCACTCGTCTGGCTTTGAGGCCCGAGGTTCTGGAGTATTGTCTACCATTCTGGTACAGCGGGTAGTTGTCTAGGCAAAACTAAAGAGAAAAGGGGCTCGAAAGAGAAGAAGTGGTCTTGGTTGTTAACCGGCGAGACCAAGGAAATCAAGAAATCAAGACGGAGGGGCAGCCCGAAGGTGGCACCGCTAAAAAGAGCCCCAGCTTACAAGGCACGGGCTTCGGTGGGGAAACGTTGCGTCGCTCAGGGATCGTGCCACGCAAGCTTGATTATGGCTTAAGTTGTTTGTTCACGAAGTAGAGGTCATCACGAAAAAGTGAGTCAGGAAACAACAAAAAGGGAAAACGTGGCAATAGTTCTGAAGGTTTTCTTGGCAAATCATCCATGAATTGGGCTACCCTTGGCTGATGATGCCCTGAATTTTAGCGGCTTCAGGCTTGATTTCAGCGGCATGAGGTCATAGCTCGGCGCTCGGCATGCCTTCCATGGTGGGGGATCATCGAATTCGGCTACCCTACAGTTTCACATTGGAAGGACAAAATCATGAGAATAGGTGCAGATTTCTTTGTTTAAAGATGTAGAAAGTGGGCTGTCATGCTTTTGATCTTACTACAGGTCACCCACTGGATTGAGAAAGATCCCATACCAGAAATATGTCTAACGAAAAATAGTCGTCGCACAACACAAACGGTGGTAATCGGGTTGCAACCGCAGGGTCACCGCGTCTGAAGCAGATGGATGTGCAACAGTGTATTGAATACGAAAAATCACGGGCTGAAGAGAGGTTGTTCTACATAACCTTGGCTAACACCAGGTACCAAGCGCTGGCGCAGAATTTTGCGAGCTTCGTTCGGCTTTATCAGAGCCGAGACTAGTCAACCACTTACGGTGAAACTATTTCCGAATATTACGGCACAGGAGTGTGAGGTTGGATTACGATCAGCACACTCCTTTACGAGATGTATAAAACAGGTATGAAGTTACATGGCCATACTGTCAAGGAGAATAAAAAGTGCCGTTCAGCCTCGCCTTTCACTGCAGACATGGAGATGTCGCCTCGCGTCCAACGTGTGATGTGCAACCCACTTTCGTCATGTCAAAAATCTCATGTGGGGATGAACGGAGACAGAAATAATACACCAGGCCCATGGCGAACAGATGCTTGAGTATTTCTGTCAGACTGCATCCAAATCCTGGTGGGGTAACGTCTTCCCACTCATCCAGCCCTCGCACCGATTTCTCTCTTTTTGACAGCAGCCTTGCTCTCTCACTCTCGCGTAGTAGCCAAAATGGCAGCTCAAGTACCCACTGAAGCTCTCAAGGAGCTCAACGGTAAGTGTCTCTTCCGAAGGAGGCCGTGAGGCGTCAGCGCAGCTTTAGACCGGGCTCGAGCTGACTCGGAGCGCCCCGCAGTCGAAGGCTCTGAGAAGCCCGGCGCAACCACCCAGTCCAAGACCGACGGTGCTGGTGACGACCACGATGGTGATGATTCCGAAGACGAGGCTGATGGGCATCCCAACGGCGCTGCCCCTACCGGTGAGGGCGCCAAGAAAAAGAAGAAGAGAAAGCCCAAGAAGAAGAAGAAGAACCCCACGAGCCAGACTGATCCTCCTCGCGTCATGATCAGCCAGCTGTTCCCCAACAAGTCGTACCCTCCCGGAGAGGAGGTTGATTACAAGGACGAGAACAGCTACCGTACCACCAGCGAGGAGAAGCGCCATCTCGACAACCTGAACAGCGACTTCTTGACGGATTTCCGCGAGGCGGCCGAGATTCATCGCCAGGTGCGCCAGTGGACGCAGAAGAATGTGAAGCCCGGACAGACTTTGACCGAGATTGCCGAGGGCATCGAGGACAGCGTCCGCGCCCTGACCGGACATTCTGGACTGACCGAGGGCGATGCCCTGAAGGCTGGTATGGGCTTCCCCTGCGGTCTCAGTCTTAACCACTGCGCCGCGCACTACACTCCCAACGCTGGCAACAAGATGGTTCTGAAGCAGGAGGATGTTATGAAGGTGGACTTTGGTGTCCACGTCAACGGCCGCATTGTTGATTCAGCCTTTACTATGGCCTTTGAGCCCAAGTATGACAACCTGCTCCAGGCCGTCAAGGAGGCGACCAACGCCGGCATTCGCGAGGCGGGCATCGACGCCCGCGTCGGCGAGATTGGAGGCATCATCCAAGAGACGATGGAGAGCTTCGAGGTTGAGATTGACGGAACGACGTACCCCGTCAAGAGTATCCGCAATCTGACGGGTCACAACATTCTGCCCTACAGCATCCACGGGACCAAGGCGGTGCCCATCGTCAAGAGCAACGACCAGACCAAGATGGAGGAGGGTGACGTCTTTGCCATCGAGACGTTCGGTAGCACTGGCAACGGACACGTCCGGGATGACATGGAGACGTCGCACTATGCGAAGTCAGGAAACGCGCAGCACGTTGACTTGCGCCTGAGCTCTGCCAAGTCGCTGCTCAGCGTCATCAACAAGAACTTTGGCACGCTGCCGTTCTGCCGCCGATACCTGGACCGTCTCGGCCAGGACAAGTATCTGCTCGGAGTATGTGGCTGTGGCTCATGATGCTTGGGGGACTTCAAGCTAACACTTGCGCAGCTCAACAGCCTGGTTAACAGTGGCATTGTCGAGGCGTACCCGCCCTTGTGTGATAAGAAGGGCTCGTACACTGCTCAGTTTGAGCATGTAAGTGAACCCCTGCTGATAGTGCAATGCTATGGGCCACGACTAACGCTTTCCCAGACCATTCTGATTCGACCAACCGTGAAGGAGGTCGTCAGCCGTGGAGATGACTACTAGCAGCCGCCCGCTCTTAGATATGCCGAGAGGGAATTTATGTAGTGGATTGTGAGGAGGACTCTGAAATATGACTCTCCTCTTGTTCATGCGTACATGCCTAATGTAACGTGGGAAATCTGTAGCTCGAAGAAGAGATTTATGCTTTAAACGAGAAAATGTTGAATTATTGATTGTTTTGATGTCTGATCCTTTGTCTTTTGCCCTTTGTCTTTGTCCTCGTCGGCTATTATCAGACGTGAATAACAAACAAGTGTGATAACCTCGGTGGCGTTACATGCCTACCAATGGAAGCTCCCTGGTCCTCAACATGCATAAGATAATAAGCGCCAGCAAATTGCTACACAAAACTACGTAGTTTGACCAGCCATCTGCCACGCAACAATCTGGCCATTTTCATGCCTGCAAGATCGCGATCGATCCGAGCCGAATATCGTGGTTGATCGTGGAGAATCAGGAGGAAACACGTAGTACAAGTGACAAGAAGATGTGCCCCTGTAGGGAAGTACCAATTCTTGCACATTCCAGCATCGAGACCCTGAATTGATCATCTTGGCCAAAGGTCAATCCCTTCCCGATCTTGCTGACCAAGGAGGAGGACCTCTGGCCGTCGTTGGCCAGTGCTTTGTGCTTGATCGCCATGCCCTAGCCTCCCCTAACCCGTCTTCTCCGGTTTTTCCCCATCACTGACGCACTCGCCACTTTGTGGCACAGTCGTCCAAGTCCCAAGCTGCACGAGACCTTTCTCGTCAGGCTCTCAGGGTAACAGGCCTCCTGACGTCCGGGCCAATCACAGCCCGCCAAAGAAAAACTTGGAATCCCGACTTCTCGCGACCTTGGACGGACTTTACCCCAAAAAGCTAGATCACCGCCAGATCGGTATTAGCCTTCTCGGGGGCAGCGCTCGGGCCAAGCAGCCGAAGGCCGGAGGTACCAGCGAGTTTCTTCACATGCGGAACAAATTTATCGAGGAGGTCCCCAGAGAAAAAGGCCGCATCGCTCGCTCATCTTTACCCTCACTTCCGTCACTCTCGATCGCCACTGGGGATCTCTTTATCATTGTCTTTCTGCCTGGGATATAATTGAGAGGCGTCTTCTTCCTTCCTTCCTTCATTTCTTGGCTCAGCAACCAAACGACCCTGTTCTTCCTAATCCATCAGAGCTCGGTTACAACACAGGAGCAAAAGAAAATTGTGATTCCTACTCCTACTCGAGAAGCATCATCCCCCCATCAACAAACACCATTACCTACATCCCGCCATCGACCTACGAGCTACCTTACGAACACTGCCGACACAATGAAGGTCTTTTCCAACGCCGTCACCTTCAACTACTCTTGGGACGAGGTGTCCACGGCCAACTGGCGAAAGTATGGCCCCTGGAACAACAAGTCGGAGCATGTAATTGCCGTCGACATCCTCTCCCGCGAAGTCGACTCCGAGACCGGTATCCTGCGCACCGAGCGTCTCATCACCTGCAAGCAAAACGTCCCCGACTGGATCAAGACCATCGTCGGCGGTACCGGCGAAGAGAACTTTGTCTACGAGGCCAGCTATGTCGACCCCGTCAACCGCACTGTCACCATGGTCAGCCAGAACTTGACCTGGAGCAACCTCGTCAACGTTCAGGAGGAGGTCGTCTACAGGCCTCTCGGAGACCACCAGACCCAGTTCATCCAGACCGCCAACATCACTGCTCTGTGCGGAGGCTGGCAGCGCATCAAGAACAGCATCGAGGATACAATGGTGCACCGTTTCAAGGAAAACGCCGTCAAGGGCCGCGAGGGCTTTGAACGTGTCCTCCTGATGAGCCGAAAGGCCTTTGCCGAGGAGAAGGCGCGCCAAACAATGATGCTGTGAACGCCCACGCATCATCACGTCTTGTCTCCGACTGCATCCTCAGTTCGCTGAGACTTGCACACGACCCCATCTCCACTACTCAAGACCTTTTACACGACCACCTGAGCTTACGACGACACGGCATTGTATACTGGCGCGATAAAAAGGGAGAGGAAGAGAGCCTTGCATTTGAAGCATTTACATATTGGTCACGGCGTTTAGAGGTTCAAAAAGTCTACAACAAAAAAGACGGGGATGGAGAGCTTGGGAAGAGCTTCCTTTTGTTTTTACGGGCAAGATGCCTTATTCTGTTTCTTGGCTTAGGAGTTGTTCGGTTTATACCCCCGGTCTATTAGACAGTCGAGAGCACCTGGACCTCTGGGGACAGGCCCCGGGTTCAGCGTCTAGAACGGGCTTCTTGATAGAGTCACTGGTTAGAATAATTAATCGAAGACGAAGAATATTATGTACTCGACAATTTCGCTTCTCATCACCGTGATGCTGCTTCATGAAGCCAGCGGGATACCGTCACGTTAGCTTTCGCGACGAGAATCACCGCCGATGATAGACTCGGCACTCATCAAGCGCCCTTCAACGGCCCAGCCGCGACGGCCGAACCGATCCCACACACCATCTTTCTTCTCCCCAATGGTCGTTTCACGGCATTCGCTATTTCTGGCGCCGAGTGGCTCAGCGCTATCCTCTCCAAGCCGTTCCCGTCCGACCGACCACCGGCCTCCAGGTTCTCTACGGTAGGTAGCGCCCTCATCCTCGGGCACACTCCTCAAGGATGGATTTCTTAATTTAGCCGAGAGAATATCGGTCAGCGCTCCTCCTCTTTCCCCACAATAGCCGATGGTTGTCCGCTGCTTCACCGCATCATGTGGGCCGGCTTTATCCGGAGACGGGACACACGACACTGGAATGATTGGCTGGAATCTTAATAGAGGAGCTAGAGTTTTGAAGATTGCGGATGGCCTTCTGAAAATCGACCAACTCTTTGTTTGCTTCCACGTTAGTAAATTAGCGCCTGTGGAAGCTCGCGGACTGGCCAGCGATACTTCATGAAAGTAATGGTTTAAACCCTCATCGCTTACATCCATGGATACTATAACAATCAGCACTAAACAGCTGAGATCATCTTACACTTTGCATGCACTGGCGAATATGAAATGTTTCTACCATGTAGGAAAAAAGCGGCAGTTAGTATCTAAAGTGCTTGCACGGCTTCAAAGTGAGTGCCAAGTTAAAAGCAATTGCATGTTGCAGATAAAGAGCCAGCCTAGCTGGACTCTTGGCTACATGTAACGTGAAGACTGTAGCCATCCTCGCGACCCTCATCCTTTGAGGTCATTGTAGAGCGTCCCTGGACGTCGAAATCGCCATCCTTCCAAGAATCAGATGTCTCCCCCCTTGAGCCATGTTACTGTGCGGATGAGGCCCTTTTAATCACCGTCTGTCTCAAACTCAGGGCCGCTCCCATCCTCATCCTCATCCTGCTCACTCTCCTCGTCCTCCTCGCTCTCCATGCCCAGCTGTCCACCGCGCGTATCCCCTAGAATCGCCTCCAGCTGCTCTCTCAGCTCGGAATCTCTCTCCCGCATCTTCTTCTGGCGATGCTTGAGCATGTCGTCGCAGTACGTGGTCAAGATGCCCTGGAGGGCACCCCGTCGGCGAGGCTCCCAGCTCATGGCAGCTCGGGCGGCGATGTGCCACAGCTGCAGCGCCTGGTAGGTCCGCATGTCGTCCTCGTCCTCGTTCTCCAGGATCCCCTCTTCGTCGTCAGGAAGCATCTTGTGGAATCGCTCAGCAGTGTCAAGGCAGCGGCGGAGGGCAGTGAGAGGGGCCTCCCCGAGGGCGGTGCTCTTGTGGCCTGGCAAGTTGTCGATGGCGTCCTGTGTGAGCTCGTGATGCATAGCAGTAAAGACCTCACGCTCCTTCTCGGCACGCTTGACTCGGTCCGCGTGCTCCTGGGTGAGAACGTCCGTGATGTAAGTTCCCTTCTTGACTTGGTCATGGTTCGCTACCTTGAAGTCCTCGGCATACTAGGCCGCCAGGGCATGGTCCAGCTGGTTGCGCAACAGACGGGTATGCATGCGGTACAGGACAACATCGCGGACCGTGGTGAGCCAGATACTCTGGTCAAAGACGCCAGGGTCGTTGCCAGGAATCTCAGGAGCCGAGTTGTAAGCGAGATGCAAGTCCCAAACACGGCGAATGACGCGGATAGCGGTTTCGCCATACTTCATCACGATCAGCTGAGAGAGTCCGTAGAGCTCATCCTTGTCGTTCTGCTGATACTCGTGGATCTCCCTGCAGAGAGGGATGATGCGTTCTTTGAGAGCTCGGTCGGTGAGGTCGTCGATGTCGCCGAGGACGTCCCAGAGATGGGTGTTTCTGCGGACAGCATGCGGAATAGTAAGAACAAAAGGCTCCGGAGCAGGCTCTGACTCGGGAGAGTTGCTCTTGTTCTCAGAAGCCTCGCACCACGGTGGGATACAGGTGGCGAGCTTCAAGGGAAGCTCCGGAGGCGGCGCCATAGCTGGTCGTTGATGAAGCCGGGCGATGAGCGGTTGAGGACAGAGTGCGGTCGAGAATGGGATGAGAAAACTCGGTGAAGAGAAGAGTGGAATAGCTTGTGGAGATATTCTCCAAGAGATTTTATGCTGTATTCACTTGTGGCCTATACCAATAAGATAGTCTCCGATTCAAACCGAAGACTGCCATTGAAGTCGAACAACTCCTATCGGTGAACTGCGAGGCCAACGAACGAGGGATGTGGAGTACCTTGTCGTTGGAGTCGTCGTTTATAAGAAAGGTATTGTGGTGGCAGCCCAGATAGTTTTGGCACGACCGATGTTTGATACGTGATCGATCTTGTTCGGCGTTGGTGTAGATGTTGACACTGGCACGCGCTGAAGAACGATACTTGATTTCGCTCGAGATAAATGTTTGTGGCCGTGGCCAAAGTAGCTGATTCAAAGAAAGATCAAAGGGTATCATATAAAAATCCTGGCTATCGTTCTCGAAGACTCTATGACTTCCGTCGCTCAATGCCATTCTTCATCTCTGGCATTCCAAAGGACCCTGGCCCTGCGCAGTTTATGGAGTCGACAGGACAGGAATGGCCTTCTCGGACATATCGAGCTCGACGACTTTGACGGCGCGGGCACGAGGCCTTTGTCTCGATCCGGCTTGTCCACGAAGCTGTTCCACGGGCTGTCCTTTGGTCGTTATGGTAGGCGCCCTCGAGACGGACATATTGAACGGGTGTCGGACCAGTCCTGGTTATGCCTCTTCTGGACAGCCTCGACCCCTTCGTTCCCCGGGCAGGGTGCTCACGACGCGGGTGGCTGGGGATTGTTTCCAACAGTCTTGTACAGGTCTCGCAACTCAAACTCGTCATGGCCTCCCTCAGGTATCTCCCCAACCACCCTCGCCGGCTGTCCCGCAACAATCGAGAAGCTAGGAATGACCATGCTCGGCGGCACAACCGTGCCATCCAAGATCTTGACGTAGTCCTTGACGATGGCAAATTCGCCCACGGTGCAGCCCTTTCCAATGTGCACGTGGTTTCCCACGGTCGCCGCCTGCACAACCGTTCCCTGGCCGACGAAGACGTGGTCGCCCATGCGCAGCGGCATGTATGTAAAGGCGCCCTTGTACATGCGGCCGGGGGGACGCAGCAAGGCGCCTCGTCCAAGGAAGCAATAGCGGCCAATGGCGACGGCGGTGTTGCTGGCGGGGGCACCGCCAGAGGAGGACGAGGACGCGGTACGGGCGAGATCACCGCGGATCATGACTTCGGGCTGGATGACGGTCTTGCCGCCAAGCATGATGTTCTGGGTGCCGACGAGGATGGCTTTGCGGGCGACCTTGTTGCCCGTGTCCTAGCGACGCGTTAGCTTCAGCGGCTCAGGCAGGGCATACTTAGTATTGGGATACGATGGGATGCTTACGGTCTCAATGTACTCGCCCTTGGGCGGACGGCGCGACATGATGGGCGGTGTCGATGCCGGGGACTTGGGCCGGGTCGGAGGCGGAGTCGGAGTCGGAGGCTGGTTGGGGTTGGGGGAGTGTCGGTGTTGTTTGGCGGTCGCAAGGCCGAAATCATGGCCAAGTGGGGCCGCATTTACGCGGGCGGACGTGCAGCCGCCCTGCAAAGACAGCGAACGCAGCAGGGAAAAGACCAATCGCGCCTAAATCGTATGTTGCTATGATTTAATGTATTGGTCAGGTAAATAATAAACAGAGGTAGGCTGACTTGACGGTGGTTGGTGGTCACTGGGCGAGGCATACTGATTCCTCAGAACCAACTGCTTGAGAAACGCGTCAATATAGTTCTCGAGGAGCACCAACGCAGAGAAAACGCCTTACTGAGCCTCACAAGATGCACAGTAGAAAGGACCAACACAGCACTGACCGACCTGTGCTCCATAGCGCCGCGAGAACCAACAAGTGGTGTTTGTCCCAAATGCATGGGTGCCAACCAACAGCAACCAAGGGCTCCTGGACAGAGGAAGCCGTTTTCGTCCTCATATTGATGTCAAGTGGAGGAGAAAGACTCGAGTGACGCAGCCCACAAGCCAACTACGGTCTCAGGCTGCTCGGTTGAGGCTGACGCCTACCAAGCGTTGGGTTTCGTGCTTCTTGATCTGACCGTTGGCTACCTGCATGGAGCACTGCTTTCACTCGATGCTGCATTTCAATGGGCAGTTTCTGCACCACTACGACGTCCACCACCACCGCAACCACCAAAGAAGCCAAACCCGCTTGATCCCATCTCAAAGACGGACCTCGGCCTGCTCTCGAAACGGTCGGCCAATCGCACTCTACCCAAGACCCCCGGAAAGCTAAAGGAATCCATCCGACTAGCCTAAAGAGCCCAAAACTCGCTCGAAACCTCCACCGGAATCCCCTCCCCCTCCCGTCCCGTGCCGCAAGCCATCGCCAACGGGTCTCCGTCTATTGAAGCGACAAGCGAATGAGGAAACAGACGCCGCAGCCAGGGAGGTTGGGTTGGTTAGCTCAGGTGGTGATCGTGGATGCGCAAACGAGCCAACCAGGGCTCGGCAGCGCGTTTGTCGGCGCGTAATTCCTCGGCGAGCTGAGCTGAGCTGCTTGGGCGTCTTTGCCTCTGCCCATGTTTTTTGTCTTGGATTTACGGGTAGAATCTGTCCTTGCGGATGCCCTCTCTTTGTCTAATCTCAATTGAATGCAAGGGGAAATGAAAAAGTGAGATTATGGCGTTTGGTCGCCCTGTTTCGTGCAGCAGCGCTAGTGCGCGGGAAACAACTAAACAAAACGGAGCTGAAACGACGGCATGCAGCTCCAGGCGGACACTGTCAATCTCTGAGCTTCAGATAAATTAGATTTTCCTCGAGAGTCGCTTATTGCTTCTCTTGTGTCTCATCCCGTCTTCCTTCTCGTTCCTTCTCCGCAGGGGAGAGAACGGAGGTAACGGATTGGAAACGTGCAGCGGTGCTAATGCCAGCTTGGAGTGCGTTCTGGACCTTGCGGCGAAATATTGGGTGTGCTATTTTGCTTCCCTGCTTTGGCCGTGGAGCTCTTACGATTTCCGCGTTATAGACAAGGCCAAGGGCTGAGGACAGATGCAATGGGAGGGATCCTTGTTGAGGATTTTGAGGGAAATACAGACGGGGTCAAGATGCCGAGCTTCTTGGCTTGGGGCTAGATCGTTTCCGTAGCGTAGCATGATTTTTCACTGTTTCTCGCCAAAGGACCCAACGAGGTGGAACTCTGTGTTGGTTTTCTCGGCCAAGGACGGCGCGGGTCAGGTTGTGGATTTCACCGTCAGCTTGGCTCACGGGATGTGCAGTGCAAGTGCAGTACAATACAGTACAGTAAGTACTACGCAGTACAGTAAGTACGGTAACCGGGCAGGATGAGAGCCGTACGGGTCATTGACATGCCGTGCTGCTGCGCCTGCGTAGGTATTATCTTAATTCCAATTGCTGACTTTGCCTTCCTTGTCAAGGTGAGGGAGGCACGGAAATGGAACATGGTATCTTCCCCTCAGTTCTCCCATCCCCCCCATCTTGGCCAATCCTACCCTCCTCCAACATTGCCCTTTCTAGCTCAGCCTCTGTGACAAGATTCCTTATTTGGGATGACTGACCACTTGACCACGGAACTTTCTCGTCTCTCTCCTCCGCTGACGGCCATCACCATCAGCCTCTCCACTTCTGAGTGAGTCGCGCTAGGGTCGCTTGGAACGCGGCCATCCGGCCACGAGGCTTCCATTCTCAAGCGAACAGCGTTGCATTGCATCCAATATCGAATGCCCCATGGTCATGGCGCCCCCCGGCCCTTGTCCCCGCCCGCGTATCGACGCCTAGTCCTAGTTTGCATTCGTCCGACTTGCAATGTTTGCTCCTCAGGACACCCCCAAGATTGCAAGGGCCAAAAGCCTCCTCAAGCGCTCGTTTCCCAGCGAGAAACGTTGGTACCTAGCTCGTTTATCAAATACAGTCCATGTCAATCTGATCTGCCTAGAGCAAGCGCTCAGTAAGGCAAGGTAGGCTTAGACACACAGTTCCGTCTTGGATATAAACCTCCATCTCTCCCCGTGATATCCATTGTCCCAAGGCAAGCTCAACAACCAAACACACTCTCTCTCTACTTTCTTCTTCTCTATACTCTTCTGGAAATTCCCACCGGACGTTGCATCCTAGCAAGCCACTCACCTTTTTCCAATTTCCATTTTTGCAACCCTTAACTTATCTCGTACATCCCTCCCTCCTCCGCTATCCCCGCTCCTGCGCAACACCACTGCCATTAAGCGCCCAGGTGGACACTCTCCGTCCAGTGGCATCCCTTGCTCGTTGCGTTTATTATTAGCATTGCCGCCACAGTCTCCCAGCTTGACGCGACCTGTATAACAGACGGCGCTCATCCGCCCATCTTTTTTGCTTCCCGTTGCTGCTGCACTTTCACCCCCAAGTCTTTTTCTCGCTTCTCGTCCTCGTTGGTGGATTATTCGAGATCGACACCATCTTGCCTCTTTAAACGCCAGTCCGGTGTCTCATCATCATGCTCGCCAACTCCCTTCTCGTCCTCGCCTCTGCTGCTTTGGCTCTGGCCTCTCCTGTCAGAAACTATGGCTCTGGATCTAGTTGTGCACCTTCGAAACCCGAACCAGTTCTCCCTGTCAACGGTGGTCGTAAGTCTTGAGAACCATTCAACACTACAAGTCCTCCTTCAGTTCACTAACAAGAATCACAGCCACGGAGCTTGCCCCTCCTGCTCAGGGAAAGGCCCTCAAGCACATTGTTCTCGGCTTTGGCATTCAGAACTACACTTGCGCTGGAGCCGGAGTCGATGCCAAGGCCGCTGGTGCTCTCGCCATGCTCTACGATGTCACTCACCTCTACCCGGGTCAGAGCCGCTCATCTTTGACTCCCGAGAAGTGGGCAGCGCTCACTGGCAGTGTTCTCAGCAGCGGCAAAGTCCCCCTGAACATGAACAAGAATGGTCCTGGTGCTTCCTCGACGAAGCCCTTCCCCAGGGACGCTCCTCTCTGGACCACAGGCTACAAGCAGCTCCCCTTCATCGGCCACCACTACTTCAACGCTGCTGGCGTCCCTACCTTTGATCTGAGCGAAGAACAGCAGCTCCTCCTGGCCAAGAAGGTCGACGGCATCAAGGCTCCCGCTTCCGCAAATGCCGGCCCCGATGGCACCGGCGCCGTTGACTGGCTCTACCTCGGTGATGCCGGCGGCAGCTACGGCGTCACCTCCGTCTACCGCGTCTTCACAGCCGGTGGTGCCTCTCATGGCTGCACCGCCCAGGGCACCGACAGCACCTCCTACACCGCCATGTACTGGTTCTACGCTTAGACCAGGTGACATGCATTTTCACATTTCACTTCTTAATTACATATTCCGGGATAGAATGGGGTCTCAGGAGTTTTATAAATGGTCACGATCGCTTCACACACACATATTATACCTTTCACGACGGTCGCTTATTTTCTGGCATCCTTGGGTTTTCGGGACAGATACCACGGTTTCACATGGGGCGTGAATGGTCCAACCCCCCCAAAAGGCTTATGACGGAAGTCGTTTTGTTTATCCATGGCGTTTTCGTGTAGATAGATTCTGGTCTTTGGATGGCGCACTGGCAAGTCAATATGGGGAGACTGGGGTCTATTATTACTGGTGATGGGAGATAGATAGTTTAAGGTAGCCATACATGAACAGAAATGAGTTGCAGTACTTTGCTGTCTGGTCTTAATGTGAAGCATATGTGCCGTTTAAACAAGGTGCCATGAGTTGCATATACAAGAAGTGCCTCGCGTCTGATGTTTGTACAACAGTACTGTAGGTATGTAAGCGTTGCAGATAAAATACCACTATGTCACGTACCAAAAGGTAGGGGGCGCCCGTTCTAGAGATACGAGAACACAAGGTTAAATTGCCTGAGACGGTAAGTTATCTCTCTTGGATGCATCTTCTCCGCAAACTGGTGTCTTGGCATATCATTATCGCTAGACTATCAGATTTTACGGCAACTCTAGCGGCCATCTATTATAGGCTAATGACGTATAGACTGTGTCTACCAGAAGGGTGGCGACGATTGGTTTATTCCAGTCCAGTAGGACCGCAGGTAGTCTAGACTCTATTAGCATATGAGGATGCTTTATCGGGCTCAGTTGCAGATCTTGACGGCATGGCTGAATGATCGTCACACGCGCCCAATTCCTATAAAGACTGTCTCACCCCAGCGAAACCGCAAAGGCAGCTTTCCTTGCACACGACAACCGCAATCAACTCTTCATCTCGGGCATCGAAATTGTCAATATGCTTTCCAAAGTCCAGACGTACTTACACGTGGACTATAAGCCAGGAGAGCGGCGTTTGGTCCAGAAGATCGACTTTTTCATTCTGACCTTTTGCTGCCTCAGCTATCTCGTCAACTACGTACGTTGCACATTTATCGCCCTGTCTCTACTGGCAAAACGCTCATGGCCGCGCAGCTTGATCGGAATAACATCAACAATGCCTATGTTTCTGGAATGAGAGAGGAGATTGGGTTCAAGGGCGACCAACTAAACCAAATATTCACCTGCTTCAGCGTCGGGTATATCCTGGGCCAGATCCCTTCCAACCTTTCCCTCCAGTATGTCAAACCTCGCATATGGTTCCCTCTCATGATGCTCTTGTGGGGTGGACTCACAATGGTCACCGCCTCAGTCCACAACCCACAGTCCATCATGGCGATCCGCTTCTTCCAGGGCATCTGCGAAGCATCTACGTTTGTAGGAACCCACTATATCCTCGGGTCTTGGTACACAGAGCGGGAACTGGGGACACGGAGCGGCATATTTGCTGCTTCTGGCATGACAGGAACCATGATCGGTGGCTTTATCCAGACTGGCATCCACTCGAGCATGGACGGTCTCGGTGGACTGAGTGGATGGCGTTGGCTGTTTGTTATTGATGGCCTCATTACGATTCCCGTAGCCATTTATGGCTTCTTCCTCTTCCCGGACACACCGCACACAACAACCGCCTTCTACCTTTCCGAAGACGAGAGAGCCCTCGCCATCTCGCGTGTTCCACCTCTTGAAGAGCGGCCTCCCCTGACTTTGGGTTTCGCCAAAAAGGTTCTCGCATCCTGGTTCTGGTGGGGGTTTGTCGTGCTCTGGATCATCGCGGGCGAAACCGAGTCCTTCAGCACCAACGCGCTCCTCGCCCTCTACCTGCAAAACCACCCGAGCAAAACTTATACTGTTGCTCAACGGAACAACTACCCAACCGGTGTCCCTGCCGTCGGCATTGTCTCGACGATATTCTGGGCAACCTTGACAGATTTTCTTCCCGGGAAACGCTATCTCGTCTGTTACTACGTCGGCTTGACAGGCATTGCAACCGCTGTCATGATACTGGTTGCCTCCCGAGATCCAACAAGCTCAGCATCGACTAGGGTTACCTTCGCAGCCTACTATTGGGCTGGATCCCTCTACGCGTGCCAGGCGACCGTCTTTGCCTGGTGCAACGATGCCATGCGCTACGAGTCGGCCATGTTCCGGGGTCTTGTGCTTGCCGGCATGAACGTTGGCAGCAATGCCGTCAATGCTTGGTGGAGCATCGTCTTCTACGGTGCCTCAATGGCTCCCTGGTTCATCGTGAGTTACTTGATCTGACGTCTTGCGTACCTACTTATTGCACATTTACTAATCTGCGCTCCTAGAGAGGTATGTGGGCTATGATTGCCAGTTGCATTGCCTTACTGTTATGGACTGCAGTCTTGTACTACAAAAATCAAAAGTACATCAAGCAGAACGCAATTGCAGCTTGTGGAAGACAAAGTTTGGATAAGAGCCATGCAGACGAGGCCGGGAAGCATGAGGGTTGAGTAACGGGCCATATGCTACGTCGAATACACCTCAAAAGCCACGGGCAGTCCAGTCCAAGTTGAACAACGGATGAAGAAAATATAGTACTGATCCCGTATCTCGTTTGGAAAAACAGATAAAAAGGAAGACGAGGGAATGTCCTCTCTCCTCAAACCCGCATGCATAAACATAAACATGCTTCTCCAGCCGCCATTTAAGCCACCGCGGCAGTCCCTGACCCCCGTCCTCTTCATTTCGGGCATCAAGCTCTCAAGAATAAGAAATATCCAAGGCTGCATCTTCTTCGCCGTCGTCTGGAATTGTGTTTCACATCCCATTTTAACATCATTCTCCTGCTTCTTTATCTAAGCCATGGTCATCCGTATACACATTCCACCCATCTCGTGAACATCTACCTCCTTGAGGCGTCGAGACCACCCTGAAGATCATGTTCGAGCCCTGTGTTTCCGTGACCATGATGTTCTTGTGGTCGGGGATCCTCCGCAGTCCACTGGTTGCCGCTCTGGGGCAGGGGAACTTGACCAGCACCCCCATGCTGACCAGGAGCGCCGGAAGCACCACCCTGCCCGGGGACGGTACGGACCATCTGTCGGAATCGGCTCACCTCGTCCAGGATCATGCCGCGCATCTGTCCAACATCCTCGACAACCTCAAAGTCGAAGTTGAAGGTTGTGGGGCAGTCTGGCTCGTCGGAAGCGTCGTGCCAAATGTGAAGGTAGGGGTGCTCGAGAGCCTGCTCGACGCTGATACGGGACGAAGGGTCGAAGGCAAGCATCTTGTCGAGGAGGTCGAGGGCGTCCGGGTTGGCCTGGGGGAATAGGCTGGGGAAAGACTTCTTGGGCATGAAGGGCAGGTTGCGGACGTATTCTTGGGCGCGGGGCGAGCCGATGCGACAGAGGGTCTCCTCGTTGGGGGTTCCGAGAATATGCAGAATCTGGTTAAGCTGGTCGACATAATCACGGCCCTTGAAGAAGGGCCTGCCACCCAGCAGCTCAGCCAGGATACAGCCGACAGACCAAACATCAACTACGCTAGGTGGTTAGCGAAAAGTATATCGGAATGTCACAACGCCCAAGATGTACGTACTCGCTTTGGTGTAGCTCTGGAAGCTCAACATAATCTCAGGCGCTCGGTACCATCGAGTAGCGACGTATTCGGTCATGTAGCCGGCGTTCTCCTCAGGATCGACCGAGAAACCTCGGGCAAGACCGAAGTCACAAATCTTGAGCTCGCAGTCGGCGTTGACAAGCAGGTTTCCGGGCTTGAGATCTCGGTGCAGGACGTTGGCCGAGTGAACGTACTTGAGACCGCAAAGGATCTGGTAGATGAAAGACTGGAAGTGAGCGTCGGTGAGGGGCTGGCCGGAACGGATGATGGCGGCCAAATCGCACTCCATCAGCTCTATCGCCACGTCAGTTCATTTCCTCGGTGATCAACAGGGTTGCTCGCGGCTATCGTGACTGACCCTCGTACAGATACGTCTCGTTGAAGTTATCGGGTCGCGGAATGTCCATGTCGTACAGACATGTGATCTGTCATGGTGGTATCAGCATACACGTTACGTTGTTGGTCTTTGTTGGTCGGGATGCGCCGGGGCAGACTCGAGAAGACTCACGTTGCGGTGGCCGCGGAAGTGCTGGAGAAGCTTGATCTCGCGCAGAGCGCGCTTGGCGAGAATCTTCTTGCTGAAGACATTGGTGACTTTCTTGATGGCAACGCCCTCGTTGGTTTGGTTGTTGACGGCAGCGCTGTATTTCCCGACGAGGCGGGGTTATCGTCAGCAAATGCGGCGGGGTAGGGAGAGTGCAGCGGGCGGAAGATGGAGGAAAGATGCGCTCACCAGACAATACCGTATGCGCCCTGGCCAAGCTCCTTAGTGACCGTATAGCGCTCGTCGACGATAAAGTCCTGGTTGAAGACCTTGAAGACCTTCCGTCCTTGAAGGTCGGCCATGGTGCGAAACGGAACGGAGGGGTGCGGGACGCTACGGCGGGGCAGACGAAGCGAAGCTGCGACAACTGTTAAAAGGAACGGCCGTTGAAATGGCGACGAGCAGTAAAGGAGAAGCCTACAGAGACAGGAAATGAAAACACGAGTAAGAAACAAGGAGGAGAGAAGACAAAGGAAGTCTTCGGCCCGGGAATCAGCGCGTCGTGATATATGTATGTTGCTGGTTGGTGGTGGGCTTGGGCTTGGGCCTGGGGCCTTGGGATGAGCGAGGGGATGGAATGGATCGGATGGAGCTCCCCTTGGGTAAGGTGGTGCCCAGCGATGCTCTCAGCTGGCCATTGGGGGCCGTTTCTGGGCCGCTACTGGATCCTGGGGTTCTTTCAGCAGGGGCTCTCAGGGCTGCTAGCCTGCTAGACGGGGAGTCCACAGTGGCCCGGAGCCGCTAATTTACAGGACCCCGCAGCGAGGTCACCGCCTGGGCGTGTGGCTGATTTGCTGGGCTTGCGGCCCCCACTCTTTTTGTGAGGTATATGGACCAATCAGAGGAGCAATCAAGCTCTGCACCTCGTAGCCGCGCGACAATGACAAGCCCAGCCACCCCTGGTTTTGCGTCACGGAGACACATGCAACTGGCTGGGCTTCAACATACATGTACGTACATACAAAAAGGGGGAAATCTCGTGTTTGCATGTTCAAATGGACGCAGGTCAAATCACTGATTTTACTCACTTCAACTGTGCCGCATTCTCCCAGCTCAAACTTAGTCGCCCACGGGCTGGCTCCGGCCAAGAGGGCCGGTGCTGCATCGCAAGCCGCGCGCCGTCCTGTGCCACATGGGGGCTGAGCACAACTCACCAATATCGTGGTCAGCATCTCACTCGGCATATGAAAGCTCCGCTCACTCGACGGAGAGATCAATGCCGTGAGCAGGCGAACTGCATGTGCACGTCTTGTTCGGAACCCGGCACCCCCGAGGCAGGTCGTCTGATGTAATGAGAGTCATATCTTCCATGAAGCGCCTCTTAGCACCAAGTTTGGACCCCAATTCGAGGTGTCGGCCACTGGGCGGCCGCATCTGCGACCCGGGAGCGTAGGGCTGAACCATGGAAGTGGGACTCATAAAAGCCCAAGAAGCACTGCGATGCTGTTGATGAGTTGCTTCCGTCAGGCATGTGTAGGCGGACCGCGCCGTCTAAATATGAGACATGGTTTAATCATACGTATCTGTTGGATCGGCGTTGAATGAACTCATTTCTAGAACGAACCATCTCACTGGGAACGTTCAGCCAATAACCACCCAATACCTTGGATGCAGTAATTGCACCAAGATCGTCTAATCCATTCCTACGGAGTACCTGTCGGGGGGTATGGTGTCGAGAGAGATCGGGGTGTATCTAGTGCCCCGTTAGCGAGGGAAGAGGTTGTCGAGGAGAAAAGTCAATGGATTGGTAAAGTGATTAGAATTGATTTGCAAACTGTACTGTTGGGCCTAGGGCTGAGCAGCTTGGAAGTTGGGCAGGGGACGGCGGAGAAGATGGCACGGAGACAAGGGGTAGGGCAATAGAGTTCAGATACAGATTCAAAGGTGACATGCCTCAACCAGCCTTGTTCATCTTGAAGACCTTGTCGACTGGACAGGTGGTTAAATTGGGTTGGTGTTAGTGTAGGGGTGGGCTCCCTTCCCAAATCCAGAGAAACGTCGCTGCCCACACATTGCCAGCTACAATCCAGCCCTCATCTAACATCCAGTACCAACCAACCAGGTCGGCAACAGGCCCCTCCCTATCCCTTGCCCACGCAGTAGCAAGTGCTTGTTATCGTCTAAGCGCAGACATTAATAGACCTTCGGATGCGCACTCGATGGGGCAATCCCTGTGTATAGGACCTTGGCAATTATTACCAAGATGCTGGAAGAGAAAAACCGATGATCGGGGTTGAGATATCCACCAAGTTAACTTACCCAACGGCGAATCAACTTCGATACAGTCAAGCGCATGGTAATATATATTTCAATGGTCAACATTCTAAAAGCATTCGCATCGCATGTCTATCCCGTCGTCTCCCTCTTGCTTCGCTCTATGCACAGGTATCAGGTATTATTTCCAATCATTCTGGTCCATGTCGTCCACCTATTCCTCCCCGAAAATCTCCTTCAAAAAGTTCTTTGAGAATCTTGAGCACTGCTCATAGGCCTTGGAGAAACCATCATCTCCGCCATAGTATGGGTCGTTGACGATCTCGGGCCGCTTCGTCCCGCTGAACTCGCCGAAAAGCATCACCTTGGCCTTGGAGTCTGGGGTGTTCTTTTGTAGTCGATGGAGATCTGAGAGGTTTGACCTGTCCATGGCGAATATGTAATCGAACTTGTTGAAGTCGCTGGGGTGGAACTACAGCAAGACGGCTGTGTTAGTGAGGCCGTACAACGAACGATGCGCCGCTGGACGAATGGGAAAGGGAAAGTGAATCAGAACATACGCGCCGCGCGAGATGGTCGTAGTCAGCAATGCCGTTCGCCTCAAGAGTCGACATGGTTCTGTCATCTGGAGGATCACCACTGTGATACGCAGCTGCGCAGAAAAAGCAATGGTTAGCGGTTGTCTTTCTGTCAGATTTGCAATACTCCAGTTCGTTGACATACCCGTACCACAAGAGTCAATGCGCCCGATCTTGTCTTGGAGATGCGGTTGCTTGGCAAGACTCTGGAAGATACCCTCCGCCATGGGTGAGCGGCAGATGTTGCCGAGACACACAAAGAGTACTGACACTGGCTCTGGCATTGTTTCGACGCTGAAGGAACTTGGTCACTTCTCTAGGTGGAAAAAGCAAAGGGAGGAAAATAATCGAAATATCGATAGTCGCAGCGAGTGACGTGACGGCCCAATGCGTACTGATCTGCCCCGCCATCTCATTTTCATGGATGGATGGATGGATGGATGGAGGGGCATCTCGGTACAGTGCTTCCAGGGCCTAGCCTAGAGTAATTGGCACCGTATGAAGACCTGGCCGAGCTCACGTGACTTCGTGCTCAGCTGGCGCTCGAGCTCCCCCTCGTACATGGCTGAGAAGACGCGCTCTGATGTCCCAGGCGTGTCAGCATCGACACTTAACTCAAGCCACCGGAGTGAAGTCTTGCCGTCGTCCCCGCTTCGTAAATGAGGACTGTGAGTGTGAATAGGTGTAAAGATGGACTATAAAAGAAGTGGTCTGGTCTTTCAAGCCTTAGGTTTAACTCTCTCCTCCTTGTCTCTAGCCATTGCTCAACAACAGTTACACTGCATCACTTTCGCTTAGAAGCGTGTATTTGTCCAACATGTCCGACTGGAAGCCCCCGGCCTATGGAACTCCCGTGTGGATTGGCATTCCCGCCCATGACGTCGGCCGTGGTAGGTCTTCTCCATGCCGTCATCCCTTCACCAAGGTATCCTGTCAGTCTCACTTACATGGCTTTCACAGCATCCCAGTTCTACGACACAGTCTTCAAGTTTTCTTTCAAGGAAAACACGGATAAATACCCCAAGGAGCAAATCAGGATGTTTGACTTTAACCCAAGCCTGGGCTTGACCGGTGGCATCCAGAAGGCACCCGATCACACGGGCTATTTTGCTCCTGGCAAGGGTGGTATCTGTGTGTACTGGTTCGTGGAGAACGTCGACACCATTGCCCCCATCATTGAAAAGGCGGGCGGCAAGATGCTGAGTGAGAAGGAGAAGGAGAGTGAGCATGGCCTGTTCCGTTTCTTTGAGGACACTGAGGGAACTGTTGGTGCGGTTTACCAGATGGTCTGAACGTCCAGCATATCATGTCTGTGTAACCATACCACCTAGAAACCTATCATAACCAACTTACTCCCTATCGACATGTCGTTCCCTTGATAGCTCAAGTGCTGTACCGGAACCCCTTGTCTCCCAGATCCGTAAGATCCGAATCAACGGACACGCCCATCTGAGTATAGCTTCCTTCACCCACTTGAGACCCAGACACATACTCAGATCGTCCCTCAGCAGCCTTTCCATCACGAATGTTGTTCTTCCTCTTGACCATGGACATGTACACAATGAGAGTGATAATCACGCCGACCCAGCTTACGATACTGAGGATACACCCCTTTGCATACCGCGGCGCATCCTCCTCCTGCCACGCCTGCGGGCTCATTATGCAACCCACGTAATACGTGATGAAAAAGCCAGCGCTGACGATGCTCTTCTTTGTATTGCCCTTGACGTTGCTGGCTACGAGACTAACGCACGAGCACAACGGTGCCGATGAGCAGGCAGCTAGCCATGTCGAGGCGACGATGCCCCAGGAGGCGCCGCCGTTGACATCCGCGGGAAGAGCGAGGAGGATAACGGAACCAATCAAGGGAACGAGACAGAGACCGATGGCTGTGTATATTCGTGTACCGGGGATGATTCGGGGGATGATCGCCGACAGCCAGACGGTGGTGAAGTTGATGGCGCCGCCAGGCAGGCCAACCAGCATAGTACAGAACTTGGAGAATCCAAAGCCGTTGATGATGAGGGAGGAGAACTGATGCCTAATAGTCAGTATGCAACTGACTGGTAAAAGTTTGGAGTCTTACATTAAGAACAGGGTTAGTCAAGGTGATGCACAGAGCCATCATGAAGCACAACCAAGTCAGAGGTGACGCCAATGCCTCCCACATCTGCTCTTTGTCAAAGTGCGCCTTGTCACGGGTAGCTCTATCAATAGCCAGTCTCCTCGTAGCAACATCTCTCTCCCTCTCGTTCAAGAACCATGCCGTCGTGGTGTCCCTGGGCATCAACAGAACGAACGCACTACCACACGCAACAGTCAATCCTCCAAACATAAGGAAGATGGCCCGCCAACTCTCGATCGCCATATCCTCACCACCTATAGCATACATCAACAGACCACCAACAATCTGGCTGATTCCATTCATCGAGATCCAGGTAGCCACGCGGGTGGGGTGCTCGCTGCGACGGTACCAGTTGGACGTGATGATGACAAAAGCAGGCGAGACAGCAGCTTCTGCGAAGCCGAGAAAGAAGCGTGCGGCCGCAAGACCTTCAAAGTTGTTTGCAGCGCCGATGGACATTTCGATGCCGCCCCAGACGACGATGGTGGCGCCGATGAAGAGGGTGATGTGGAAGCGGCTGAGGATGTAGGCGGCTGGATACTCGGAGGCGAGCTGACCGAGGTAGAAGAGCGAGACAACCCAGGAGAACTCTTCGCCTGTGAGCTGGAGGTCTGTCTTGAGCCCGAAGACGGCGGCATAGTTGATGGAGCCTTTATCGAGGTCTGCATAGAGGGTGTGTCAAGACAACACGCCTGGGAGACACAGAGTTATCGGAGACTTACACTGGAAGAAGTAGACGAGGGCCATCAGGGGCATCATGACTCGGTCTAGCTTGCGAACAAGTTTCCTCTCCTCCTCAGGGTCAATGTCCTCGAAGACGGCAACTTCATCATTCTGACTGTCGAGCTTTTCAGGGCCTTCGATGGCTTCGGAACAGGGTGTCTCGGCGGGTTTTCCCTCAACGGCGGACATTGTGAAGATAGTTAATCCCGTGAATAGATGACGGTGACAAGAGAATATGTGCAAGAATAGACAGAAAGCCAGGTCGGTGAATAAGGCCGAGGCAGGCGTAAATGCCCAAGCTCAAGACCCAAACTCCAGGAAGGAAGACCTCTCGGCTTACACTGGCCGACAATGTTTGACAAGCGACGCGAGCGGATACCTAGGTAGGCGAGCAGTTTAAAGGTCAGTCCCAGGAATAACCCTTCTGTAATCACTCAACATCCGGGCTAAGAGTCCAATACTCCACGACGAAGGCACTCGCCAGATAATGTCAATCTTGGTGGTGCGGACGTCATCACTATCAGAAAACATTTCCCATACGACAGAGGTTGGATATCAAGATCAAGTTTGATCCTTTGTTTCTTATTCCATACACTTTTTTTCCATACTCAATACAAGAGAGGGGATGCCACATTTTGATCGAGGCGTGTCGTGTCGCCGCACGTTTTCCGTCCCCTCGGCTGGCCCAGTTCCAGCACCTTTGGCCCCGAAGCCTCCGTCCTTTCTCATATCGCCTCGGATATACCCCTGCCCAAAAGACACTTTGCGCCGTGCTGAAGTAAGAAGTGGTAATGATACAGTACAGGGTACATGAGTTCTTTGTCATGAATCGGGTGGAAAGGTACTTTCAGATGTCCTCTCCCAAGACCGTGCTATGCCGAATCCGTAGTCGTTCGTTGTTACAGATAAATCGTACCGTGAGACGATCAGAGAATTTGTCGCTGACGCTCTCGCCTTAACGCCTCAAGGACACTGATGACACCGTTGTTTCGTAGCCGCTCGAGGACAAGTCGCATGCCATCGCGGCTCTTGCCCAGCTGATCCTGGGTTTTGGTCGAGGCAATACTTTCGATACTGCGCTGAATGCCTTTGGCACCCCAGCCGCCCATGATGCCGTTCTTGAACCAACCGTCCTCCTGGGCCTGTCCCAGCTTGCCGCGCAGCTTCTCACCTAGCCTTGACCTGAACTGAACCATAGTCGTCACATCAGTCTCATTTGGGTTCTGAACTGCGCCCTCGGTAGGATAATTGAACTGCTGCTTCTCAATGACAGACAGCACACCCGTGAAGTTGAGGTTCCGGCTCTCAGTCTTCATCCAGCCCTCTTTAATGTCAACAATGCTCGTCTCGAGGATGTATGAAGCCTTGTCCCCAGAACCACCGCCAGTAACACTGGCAGGCAGCAGCTTGTAGACAGCTCCAGGCATTCGACTTTTCTTCAGGTGAATGCGGGTGGTGTGAAGTCGGTGGGTCTTGGGGTCGACATAGTTCTCAATTGTGTCGGTGCTCAAGACGTGGGCGGCGAAGGGATTAAGCTGAGGCGACGAGTATCGGAGGAAGAAGGCGAGGGTGACGGTGGGGAAGGGGTGGGAGTATGTATGGTTTGTCGTGTGCGTGAGGACCATTATCGCGGCTTAAGAGCAGAGTATGCACTTTTATCACGGTAAAATTGTCGAAGGAGGCGATGGGGAAGAGGTAATGATGAGGGTCCAATTGGCCGATTGGAAGTTGTCAAGTGTATAACGTAGCTCTGGAGCAGTGTCGTAGAGCTACCAATTCCCAGTTCCTATCCTATGAGCCGTGTGCTGCGTTGCAATCCTTAATCGGAGTTATCGTCAGAGAGGTTGGTAGTGGTGGTAATGGAAAAATGAGCCGGCGCCTCGGCTTAAGACCAGGCCGAAAGCAATCACCTATCTCCGGGCGCCGCGCCGCGGAAACAACGATGAGAAAAGGAAGAAAAAAAGACAGAGCTCGCAGCTATGTCGGGCCGCGAGAGTATAAGAGAAGAGGGAGACTTCAAGATACGATTATATTGAAGGCAGAAGATGGAGGAGAAAGGAGGGGGAAGGTGGGCTCTCGCGACCTCGACAAGCAGAGCAAGTGCAGGCAGGGCAGCTTCCAGTGCACGAGGCTTTCCGCTGTGGGAAAAAGAAGGAGGAGGAAGAAGTGGAGGCGAAGGAAGGAGCAATCGGCTGATTTGAGCTGCGGTGCAACAGCCTCAGCCAATCGCAAGCTGTTCGATCGGCCGAACTTCTTTGGAGGGCAGGGACTAGAAAGCTTCCGATTGGCCAGAGGTGAGGGGTCGGCTCATCGAGAAGGAAAGGTGTGGCAATTGACACGTGATGTGATTTATCACGGCGTCATTAACCCCGACATTTCCGTTCAAAGTGGAGGTCACGCATACAGTCCGGATGAGGTTTCATTCGATGCATCGCAACACCAACAACTGTAAGTTTGAGGTGGTGAGGGATGCTGCCTGAGCTTGACGCCCAATGCACGCCACAATATCCAAGCGAACCATAGCACATGAAGCAATGGCTTCATAGTGAAGCCAAATTAGCTGCAACGCTGACTCGAAGAATGGGTACGTTGTTCTAATTAAGATTGTTGACCATATCTAAACTCCCAGCTCCTCCCCTCATAATGTTTCAAGTATCCCTCCCAAAGACATCCGTTGCAACTCCTGGCAAATGCATCCATCCATCCAACACAGTGACATATCGTACATGATATCGTAATCCTGGCTCTATACATAGGTACTGTAGGTAAGATTAGACCCCAACCATATCTAAATCAGAAACTCATTCCCAGCAAAGTGCTTCAACACTACCCACCCCTCCTCAAACCCCTTCTCCTCAAGTCGCACAATAATAGCTGCATGAGTATGTCGATGATTCTGGATATGCACGGGATACTTGCGCCAGCCAATAGAATCCAGGTTTCGAATCATCTCGAATTGGTACGGGGCTAACGCAAGTGTCGGCTGCGCAGGAGTAGACATCCTGCGCTCTCTCACAAGCACGCTTCGGTCCTCAGCGTTCAAATTGTCGTCCTCGTCCTCATCTTCCGTTGCCAGGTACTCCTGGTTCTGCGAGCTGTTAAGGGCCTCGTAGGCATGCTCCACCTCTTCGCGGATTTCCTTAATCCATACGGGCATCCTGTACTCCTCGACATTCAATCCGGCCTGCCCCGTCTCGTGCAGCTTGATCCGGCTGGAGCTGCGAACCGTTTGAATGGCCGAGTTGACCAGGAAGACAACAACACCAATTGGGACAAGGACGCCCACCGCCACCATAAAGGGGATACGTTTAACCCACTTGACAGCGGATGCGTAAATCGTTGACAACGATGCAGGGCCTCGAATCTTGGGGAACGGCGCCACGGGATTGTTGGGGTCAAGGATCACACCCTCGTAGCCTTTGAGGTAGTTGACCTTGACCTTATCCATGTTCGTGTACGGATCGGTCTTGGTGATGCCGGTCGTGTAGTAGACAGCGCTTCGATCATTGGTGATGTTCGTATAGAGCGTACGACGCTTGAACTGACGCAAGCCAGACATGAAGATGGAGTTAGGGTCGGCGAGGACTGAGAGAAGGGGACGGTCGGTATCGCGGAAGTTGTCGATCGTAAAGAGCTGCCGGCCCGACGTGGACAATGTCCTTGCGCCGAGGACGTTCCAAACATGGTTGTGCCAGCCTTTGAGAGGCGTTCGAACGCCGAGATGGGGAGATGCAAATGTGGTGAAGTTCTGTCCGTCTGGGTTAGCAATCGCAAGTCTAGCGTAGACTCGACAGACGCACCATGCACTCGACAGTGTCTAGAATACCCTTCGCATAGAGCAGACCGACTGCATATCGCGATACTAATCCTCCAAGTGAGTATCCCACGATACTCAGCTTGGTGATCTTTCCGCCCTCACTTCCAATCTTCCGCAGCTGCTGCTCAATCTCGGCACATACGCGCTCGCCCCCGCGCTCAATGCCATCGTAAGTAAAACTGCCACTGTTCTGCTTCGCGAGAAGAAGGTAAAGTTCGTCACGTGAATACTCATCGCGCAGAGTCTTGGCGATGTTGCGCATGTGGTTTGGGTTCCCCCAAAGCTGCACGTATCAACGGTGGTCAGCCATGACGTAGTAGAGGCGATCGTCCAGGGGTTCAGGGGATGATTACACCGTGGACTAGGACGCAGAGATGATCCGCCTTTGCACTTCCACCAGCAAAGTCTTCCATGGCAGCGGGTTTTGTCATGGCGAAAATGGGCAAGAAAATCGAGAGGAGTCGGCAGAAGCGGCAGAAGCAGCAAATTAAGGGAAGAAAAGAGTTGAGGTTTCTCAGGCGATTCGCCCCAACGATCGGACTTGCGGAGTGATGTGTTTTACCAGGGATCCGACCTGTCTGCAACAAAGACGGAGTTAGGCACTTACTAAAACCCCACCAAAAACGCCGACGATTATCGACGTCGACCAACACGCGCGACTGTGTAGGTACTCAGTATCGTAGTGAAATTGCACAACCAGCAGGGTACTACGTGCGCTTTTAACCTTGTGAGGCTGAGCTGAGACCGCAGCAAATTCCGGAGAAAGCATCCCATGGCTCAGGAGAGGGCTTTGTGGCTTTATAGAAAGTCCGCCTAAGGTTGCGGAGTTGTCTTCCAGTTAAGGCCGGCCAGCCAGACAAACGCCAAAGATAGAGTGTTGCGGATAGATATGTATGAATTCCGATCACTACCAATGGTCAACCTTTGAATCGGATCTAGCGGGCCAGGAGAGGCAATCATGTGGTGCCTGGTTGTCGGCTTACGGGCTAGTTCACAGTGGCTGAATACCGGTCATGACAAGCACATAAGGGTGAGACCGAGTGCGAACTCCGAGTGCGAACTCCGAGTGCAGAGGTCATTTACGTACTTGTGAGAACTAGCCAACGAGACAATCTGAGCCATCTGAGCCATGAACATGACGCATGTTAGCATGGAGTACGTTTCATGAAGCTTGACGTCCCGAGGAAGAATATATTCTCCTGACAGCCAGGGGTAACCTCAGGTTGTGGTGGCCGCTGAGCCTCCTAGTGGAGTCCCTCCACGCGCTGCAGGCGTGTAGAGCTACTGGAGCTGCCGAGAGTGGAGCTCGCCCAAGCGAGCAGTGCGTTGGCTAGAGCTCCTTCAACCTCCATTGAAGCTCAAAAAGCTTCACCTCGCATCCAATACTCACGCGTTCTAGCTTCTTCCTTTCTAACTGGAAACAATGAACCAAGCTGGTTTTGGTTCATTCATCCCCCAACATCACGGGTTTACCCTCTACAGCAGTGCAGTGGATCACAAGCTCTGCCTTTCGTCCTACTCCAAGCATAACCACTTCAGTCTTTGCTCCAACCATTAAGAACGCATCTTCTGCTTCTCGCATCTTGTTATCAGCAATTCACAGCGGCTTTGGGTTCATACTGCCTTTTTGTCTTCTTGTCCATAATCGCGGACAACCAGACGCCAGATCCTCAACCAGTCGTCAGCACCTCCCCCAAGTGTCGTCACCATGAGCTTGTCTCTCAAGCACATCCCTTGTCCCGCTGGCAACACGTGTACGGCGTTTCACTGCATCTTTGGCCATGAAAGCGATCAACCTTGCGCCCCAACAGTGCCCGCTGCTGGAGTTCAGAATAATGGACTACAGGAAAAGGAGGCTGCCTCGGCGAACCAAGATGTACCGCGAAAGCGTGTGCGAACGAACCCCGGGCAACCTACAGCCTCACCTAAAAACTTGCAAGATGCCGGTCAAAGTTCCTCTGGAACACGTCGTTCAGGGTCAACAGATGAGTTAGCCAACCAGTCGAAGCCAGCAGCGAGCAAGCTTAAAACTGCCGCTCGCCCAGTCTCACCTCCACCGTTGAAGCGAAAGCTTCCATCACAATTTGGGACTCCAACTACTTCCTCAAAGACCGCCAAACCCAGTCCTCTGAGCAGTCAATCACGCTCATCCCTCAACCAGAAACCTCCGCAGGCTAGAGCCAAGAAGCCTGAATCACTGAACCCTAGACTCCTTAAAAACTCTCCCGCCAGCCATGACATCCGTCTCAGACTTGTGAAGATGCTTCATCAAGAGTTGGCCCGACTAAACAAAGAACTCAAGAAAGGCGCCAAAGCTGACGAAATGAGTCTTCTCTTGTCAGATCAGGACCTCATCGTTCGAGCCTTAGATGAGGAAGAGCACGTCGCTATCCACAAGGCTGCCGTCTACTCAAACGTCATGAAGAACAAGGTTATGCAATACAAGCGGATGAAGGTCGGCCAGTGGAAGATAGAGCGAGAGGGAGAGAAGAAGAAGGCTGCACTCGAAGCTTCCGGAAACGATCCTTCTGATGAGCCAGAGGAGATCAAGACGGGTCTTACTCCTGTTCAAGAAGTTGAGCTGACAAAGCGAATCATAACCCCCATCGACAAGTTAACAGGCCATGGCTATGTCGCTGTGGTGCCCTCAGAGGAGGCCATCGAAAAAGCCAGACAGGGTGTTGAAGCAGCCAAGGGTTGGGAGAAGTGCGACCGCTGTCAGCAACGATTCGAGGTCTTTCCCGGAAGACGCGAGGTAGATGGTGCTCTGACATCGGGTGGAACGTGTACCTTTCACTGGGGTAAAACCTACATTGCCCCGAAGGCGTTGGGCGACAAGACTAGGCAACCCAAGCGATACCAGTGTTGCGGCCAGGAACTCGGAGACTCCGTCGGCTGCTTCACCCGCGATCATCATGTCTTCAAGACCTCGGACCCTAAGAGACTTGCATCTGTGCTCAACTTCGCAGAGACCCCGGAAAACCCCCTGACACCAGCAAACAGAGCGGTTGCCTTTGACTGCGAGATGGGCTACACGGTCTACGGGATGGAGCTGATACGCCTTACCGCGACATCTTGGCCGACAGGAGAGGAACTTCTGGATGTCCTGGTACGACCGCTTGGAGAGGTCCTGGACCTCAACTCACGATACTCTGGCGTCTGGCCGGAAGACCTCGCCCAGGCTGAGCAATGGTCCACAGATAAAACCTCCAAGTCCGCTAAGAGCGATGGCGAGGAGGCCGGCGAGGATGGCGAGCTCAAACCTAAGAAGAAGAAGAAGCTCAAGATCGTCTCGTCTCCCGAGGTTGCTCGAGACCTTCTTTTCTCCCTCATCTCTCCCACCACTCCCTTGATCGGACACGGCTTGGAGAACGACCTCAACGCCGTCCGCATTGTACACCCGACCCTCATTGACACCGTGCTCCTCTTCCCTCACAAAGCCGGTCTGCCGTACCGGTATGGGCTGAAAATGCTCATGGACGTCCAGCTCAACCGGAAGATTCAGCAGGAGACGGGGCCAAAGATGCTGGGTCACGATTCCGCCGAGGACGCAAGAGCCGCAGGAGATCTTGTGCGGCTCAAGATTCGGAATGAGTGGATGGATATGCAGAGGCAGGGGTGGAAATTGATGGGCGGGAAGTTTGTGGCTCCAGGCAATGGGGTTGGAAGAGAGAAAGGGTTGACGGAGGAGTTTATTGAGAGTTGATCTTGCATAGTCTATAGATACGACAGCTGAGCATCACAAGTCCACAGCGCATATTGACTCCTGAGTATCCGCGGAATATGAATGACCCTGTACCATCACAAGCGATTACACATTGCGAGATGGGGTTGGTATTCCCGTCTTGTCTCGTTCTAGAAATACACAGTTGGCACTCATGGATAAAACCCATCACCAACGATAAGCGGGGAGTTCCCAATCATTTTCCTAATATCCTTCACATCGTACACTGGCTGCTTAAGCCTTGCCCACCGACAACAGGTACTGGGCACCCTGCTTTCCACCGGGCAGGTACGCCACATTGGGGTTAGACGAAAGGGTCGCTGCAATGTCGCGGCTGGCCTCGATCTTTCGGATCTGGATGAGGCCGTCGCCCGACTTCTGGATGGCCTTGCCGATAGCGTCTGCGGACTCGGACTCACCCTCGGCACGGATGACGTTGGCCTGGCGCTCCTGCTCAGCCTTCTCGACGATGAAACGCGCCCGCTCAGCGTCCTGCTGGGCAATCTGCTTCTGCTCGACAGCCTTTGTGAACTCGCGGCCAAAGGTCATGTGAGTGATGGACACGTCCTCAAGGGCGATGTTGAACTCGGCGGCTCGGCGGGTCAGGTCGCCGCGGATACGATCAGATACAGCCTCTCGCTGGGTGATGAGCTCGGCGGCGTCGAACTGGGCGACGATGGACTTGAGGACTTCGTTGCCGATGGAGGGGAGGACTCGCTCATCGTAATCGATACCAAGGTTCTATTCCGGTCAGCTATCGAGTCAAGAAGTGCATATGCATGAGCAGAGCAGCCTTACCTGGTAGATCTTAGGGAGAGCCTGGACGTTCGGCCGGTGCAGCACTCGCAGCGTCAAGCTGACCATCTGCAGATCCTTGCTACCTGTGGTGGTTGCGATATTCCTGGGCCTCGTCCGCACGTCGAAGACGACGCTCTTCTGCAGCCAAGGGATCAGAAAGTGAGTTCCCTCGTTGATGACGGTCTCCTTGACACCGGAAATTCGGTCGAAGATGACTGCTCGGGTTCCGCCCTTGACATCGTATATAGCCTGGCTGCCCAGGAAGACAGCGGCTGAGGCCGGCACCGCCATGCGGTACAGGAAGTTGAGGGCTCTCGCAGCGCCCGCCATTTTGATGTGCTGCTTGACTCTGTCTTGAAATATGGGCCAAGATGGGGGACGTGGGGGAACAGCAAGCGATGGTGATAACGCAAGTAGAGCTACTGAAGCTTTTCGGAGTAAACGGACGGCGATGATGATTCGAAGCTCTTGGGTAGGTAGGTAGTTAGCAAATTCCCCGGCAACATCCGCTGGTTGGTTCTTCGGGGGTGGCCAGGTAGCACTAAGCCGCTTCGGGAAAGCTCGGCTGACGGGGAGCCTGGCTCTGCGTTTTCTTGAACCATCCAACCCGAGAAATCCTCAAGTGCCCTTTTCGCCTCGCCTCCTCCACCGACGACCAAACACGAGACTCCATCTCCCGTGCTCGAAACCGCCAAAATGAGACTGACCCAGATTCTTCGAAGCGGCAACGCCGACCCCGCCAACGGACAGTACGTGCATCGCGCCGAGGGGGGGCAATTGGTGATTGCTGTCGGGTGCGGCTTTTCCTCCGCCGGGAATGACCTCCTCTGGGACGACAAGCAGCACCAAATGCCCTCTGGACATCCCAATCGCTATGGAACGGCACGCTGACGAGATTTATAGCTACATTGGCAACTGGGGCCACTTCGGTAAGTGACCGCTCCTACGAGATGCGAACGAATTGCACCTGGACCGATCGGCGCGACGGGCGAAGGGATTGGTGACGCACAGAGGACTGCGATTGAGTTGATAAGCCGCCATCTTTGTCCAATGCATGCACTCAATCCATCTCTTGTGTGCACCAGCGTCATTGCCTCGGAAGAAGATCAACATCGTGGACGACTCAAAAGACTAACTCGACATCAGGTGGTGAGAAGCAGCGCGGCATCGTCACCTACGGCCTGTCCGCCAACCGACAGAACCCCTGGGCCGGCGCTGGCCACGACGCCATCTTCAACACTTTCCGCCGAACCAAGGGTCAGATCTTCTTCTGGCTCCCTCCTATGCTTGCCGGTTACTACATCATGAACTGGGCCGTCGAGCGGTACGTCCAAGTGCCATTGCCTAGGTACAAACCAGGACGGCAGACTAACTCTTCTACAGAAGCGAGTACCTCAACTCCAAGGCTGGCCGTGCCGAGTTTGCCGACTCGGAGGAGTAGAGTGTTTGGTTGGAAAGGAAGTTAAGCGCAGATGTGTTGGAGTAGGTCCTCTGGACTCAATTGTACACCATTACCTAGACTCGGGAAACGCAATAGACAGTTGTCACACCATTTCGTTTGTCGCTATCAATACTCTCAAGGCTCAATGTCTACTGCCGTCGTGAAATTAGAAGCAGGTCAATTGGCATCTTCTGAGAGTCACTCATACTCTACATGATCCACTCGTAATAGACATTGCTGAGCGCTTGATTGGGCTGGCTCTCACGGTCAACTCAGTCACGTGATTGCAAATATTCTCGGAGCCGGCAGTACGAATCGCCGAGTCTCAGCGCGCGGTAGCTCCCCTCACCGAGAAAAAAAGTTGGGTTTTGCAGAAAAATTTCCAGGTCAGTGGAGTGCTACAAGATCACGGAAACGTTTTTGCGACCACCCACCGTCCCGCGGAATCTTCAATTGGTACACACATCCCCGTGTCAAGACTCACAAACCAATTGCGATCAATTCTTGAATAAAAACAAACCCTCCTCCGCAGCTCCTCTCGAGAACCGCAGCCATGGCCGCCGAGAAGCCCGACAAGAAGGACAAGAAGGACAAGAAGCGAAGCGACGAGGCCGGCGTGTCCAAGCCCAAGAAAGAGAAGAAGGATAAGAAGGAAAAGAAGGAGAAGCTTGCCGCCGCGCTCGAGGAGAAGCTCCAGCCGGATGTCACCTCCAGTGCTCCCGCTGCAGTGAAGGCAGATGAGGACTCTGACATGGAGGAGGTCAAGGTTGCCGATCTGCCTCTTGAGAGGACTGTCGTTCCGTTCGCCTTGCCCGTGGCGGACGAGAAGGGCATGAAGAAGGTCTATAAGACTATCCGAAAAGGTAAGCGAGAATTTTTGATAGATTGCTGCATCAGAGGCAAGACGGCTGACATTGAGAAACCAGCGGCCAAGAACAACACCCTCAAGCGTGGCGTCAAGGAGGTAGTCAAGACCCTCCGAAAGTCTCCCGCCGCAGCCCCCGGCAGCACCTCGTTCCCCGGCTTGGTGATCATCGCGGGCGACATCTCCCCCATGGATGTCATCTCGCATCTCCCCGTGCTGTGCGAAGACCACAACGTGCCCTTCATCTTTGTGACATCGCGCGCTGAGCTCGGCGCCGCGGCCAAGACGAAGCGGCCCACGTCCGTGGTCATGATCATGGAGAAGGCCGAGGGCAAGAAGAAGGAGAAGGCTGCTGAGAAGGATGGTGAGGACGACAGCGAGGCATTTAGCGAGACCTACGCATCGCTAGCCAAGTACATGCAGAAGGAGTATGGCAAGCAGGCTTTCTGGGTCAAGGGTGGAAGCAAGTACTAAGGGCTGTCTGGTTTGAGCTGAGGTGGTAGTGTGATGTGATGCCACGGATAGAGGGGTTCAAGGTGTAGAGCTCGCTCTGTGGGACAGGTGTTTGAACAAGTCTGGATGTATTATACCAGAAGATCCGGCCGAAGAACACGGCAGGATGAGGGCTTTGGCGGCGTTCAGGGTATTTTCTACATTAAAATGGGACACGATGACAATGGGTTCCTGAGGTCCAGTCTGCCACAATTGTGAAGCTTATTACTCCATCAATCCACATCACACATATCATCGACAAAAGGCAATTATACATTCAACAGCCCACCATCGGTAAGACGGATTCGAAAAACTGCTCAACTCAACACTGGTCAATTCATCACGATAACATCAATGCTTGTTCATGTGGTATATTACTTTGCCTCATTGGCATTTCTTAGGTAGGGTACATCGTCATTCCTGTTCCTTATCTCACACAGGCCCTGAGCCGAAGAATCAAATTCATCCTCCCTTGGTCATCTCATCTCATGAGATGTCCCTTACTCAAAAGGGTTGGTTCGGGTACCCCACCAGGTCAGGAAGACGGACAGACCGAGAGTCTCGATGAGCTTGGTGGCCAGGCTGACGCCGACGGTGTCGAGAGGTCGCTTCTCGACGAAGAGCTGGGAGATGTACTATGTGAAGCATCAGCAAACTGTCCGTCACCTCACGGATGTACATGAGAGGATTGGGAACTTACACCGGGAGCAGAGGTAGCGAAGAAGATGAGAGATCCGAGGTAGGCAGCACCCTTGTAGCTCAGGGTACCGGTAGCGTTGATCAGAGCACCGACACCGTAGGTCTGCAGGGCGGAGCCGACGAGAGAAGAGCCCCAGGCAAGGGCAGCACCAGAAGCCTCCTTGGAGCGGATGAACTCCTCTTTGGTGTTGGCGGCCTTGGCGCGCCTGTAGGTCTCGCCAAAGATGGGAGCAAGGACGGCAAGCTCAATGCCGTGGTTGAAGGCGGTGCCGAGGGCGATGGCCGAGGGCTTGACGGGGGGGAGGTAGTGCAGAGACATGATGATTGACTATTAGACGCGAGTCGAGTGAGAGGTAGTCGAGTGAGAGTCAATTGGATGGAATACAAAAGTACGAGAAAAGATGGGCAAGCTTCGTCAGAGAGCACGCCTCCCGCTATTTGTACTTTCCTCCTCCTCCCCGATCTCGATCTCTCCCACATTTCGCATGATGAGCCTGTGGCTTGCCCGTCTCTCCTTGTGTCGTCACCAGATGTGATGATGTCACCATTTGGTGAGACATGCGCGCTCCTCCGCAACCAACCTCCAACCTCGAGAAAAAAAACACCGTTTTGCTTTGCATGCACTGTAATTTACCGGGGGCCTCTACTGCTGCTGCCAACTTTCTTTTGGTACCTGACGTGGACGTTTTGCCCTTGACGTTTACGACTGCTAGGTAGCTACCTACCTACCTACCTAGGTACTGTACCTACTGTGCTACTGTACCTAGCTCTTCCCCTCAGGAGCTTGATCTCCTGCCGGGCGGGGCAAAGATGGAGAAGCTTGGATGGGGGGTTTTCCGCTGTGGCCAGGCCAGGTCTTGGTCGTGAACAGGGGGAGCAAGACTCTTAGCGCGACCAAATGCGTGACGGTGTCACGGCGTCATTTCTTTTGCGTCCTTTCATTCCCTCGGCTTTCCCAGCAAATCAAGGTCCTGGGTTTTCTTCCGAAAACATTGCAGTTACTGCCGAAATAGGAGCGGCTACGGCCGGAACCCGTCCCTTTCACCCTTGAGTTGTCAGGTTTCACCTCCTAGTTATTTACGTAGTCTCTCCTGTTCCTGGATAACTTGGAAAGCGAGGCTGGTGCCGCATATCACAAAAGCTTGCTTTGTCTAGTCAACTTGAAAGCTTTTATGCCACTAGACTATGCAGTTTCGAGCTTGTCTCAGAGTCGGCACCGCTGCGTAGGCCACATGCAGAGGGACAGCAGACCCTGTCCTTGGATTGGGCGGCATACCCATACTGTACACTCGGCGAAGAGAAGGATTGGATGAAGTGACGGATGATCGATTTTAATATGAGATGATGGATGGACCCTGATTCTTTATCGACAGCTCTGAGGTTTATGGCTTTCAGGGGCACACGCATCACAAGACATATGCTCCAACCTCAACTTCATCTCATATTTGACCTAGAAACAAGCCCGCCATCCACGAGTACTTACACATAAGCCTTTCAGACAATGGCGTTTCGTACCACGGCCATTCAGACATGTCCACAACGGCCATTGTTTCTCGTGTCTCACCCTCTGTGCATGATCAACAAGGTCATGTCAAAGCTAACCAGTCACTCAAGTTCACCATCATGGATCAACACCAAAGAACAAACTGCCAACGAAAACCGAGCACCAGCCGAGTATAATTTCACTTGGCTCAAACGCTAACATAAATCCCCTCAAAGCCGCTAAGTTCCTTCCCTCGAATCTCTTCAGCACCAAACACCCCTCAGCCACAAGTGGCAGCTCAGAAAACTCCCATCGTCTCTTTGACCTTTCTTTAACTGTACAGTTGAAGGTGGCGGCAGCCTTGGCCTTGTCTAATACCAAGTCCTCTCCCCACCACCTCTTGTTGGCCCCACGTGTTGTCGCAACTCCGCGTTTGGAAACCTCACATATGTACCCATCATTAATTGACTCCGCGGTTGATCCCATATTTTATGCCATGTGCTGTCCGTCTTCGCCACCCCGCAGCGCAAGTAGCGCTCTCACATCATGTACATATTGCAGGCCTTCGAGCATGGGCACTAGATGCATCAAGTCTGTGTCTGTCGGGTCGTTGATCCAGCCTTGGATAGGAATCGCATTGTCTGAGAGGTCCTTCGTTAATACACCATTCTCAAGCAACCTTGGATTGCTTCTTCTCACCTTGGTGGAACAGATAGCTCAGCGGACTGTTGTCCAATATCATCACCTTGCTCAAGTCCGACTCGACCGAGCTCAGGTCTTTGATGAAAGCCCCTTGCCGGAACGTGCAGTGTTGACGGTAGTAGCGCGCTGAGAAGAATTTCCTCTCTGTCTCCAGCCAGTCAATCACTGGGTCTGCGTACTCCTGCACTGACGCCGTAAACACCACTAGGTTGTACCACTTGCACACTCGTCGCAAGAACTCGTCGCAGTACGGTCGCTTATTGACCCAGTATAGTATCGGGTGTTGCGGCCCAATCGACGTCTGTCCACCAACCCCCACGTATGTCGTGTTCAGGCGCACCTCAACCATGTGTCCTGTGCTCATCCGGCCTCCTTTGGACATGCTGTGGATCAAGGTCTCGTCTAGATCCAGGATCAACGTTTTCTGCGGCTGCGTTGGGGCTTCGAGGTTGATGTAGGACGGCTGCCTGCGTGGAATGAGAGGTCGGGGTGGTGCCGGTGTCTTTGGGTACTTGGTGAGGGCTGCAATGGGAGAAGTAGGAGACTTGAGGTGCGCCGAGAGGTCACCGCCGCCCAAGTCACTGGCCTTGGTACGCGCAACGGCCGATTGCGTTTTCCTGTGCTTCCGTTGCCTAAGAGCCTCGTCGCTGTTAAGTTTGATCCGGATAGATCTTCGATTAGGTGTAATCTCCTCCGCAGGCTGCAGCGACTTGGACCGCGCATGCCGACCCAAACTACCTGATCGCGATCCATCTGATTCTGATTCTGACGAGAGACCTGATGACGTTGAAGATCCTGACACGGGCCTGGGTCGGGGTGCGAGCCTCCTATATCCTGACGTCCGTCCATACTCTTCCTTTTCAGAAACAGTGTCGATATCGTCCATATCCTTCTTGCGTCGAATTCCTCTATGTAGTCCAAATAGTTTCCCAAGTTGGGTCAAGGGCGAAAAATAACCGTCCTCGTTGTAAAAGCAGGCAATGAGATACACACCAGGAGAAGCCAAGGTCGCGAGCACCCATCGGATGGAACCGATGATGTTAGAGGCGAACCGCCGAGGGATTGAGTGCCACCATGAGCTTCGTTTGCTGACTTCGCCGTTATCACTCAGCAGCGGCGTGCCTTCGTCAGGGGACGGCTTCTCAGTGCCGAACCGCGACTCGTCGAAAGTATCTTCGGGGAAAGGCTCGGTATCGTCACCGGATGGTCTATCGTCGGATTGTTCGTAAGAGGGATTGTCTTCGGAGGCAAGGCCGATGCCAGAGGAGCCTATACTATTGGATCGTGACTGGCCTGGGCTAGGGGGAGGCGACACGCGGGCCGTGATGATGTTGAGAGAGTTCATGCTCACGAACCAGAGCAGTCCATGAGGTAAGGAGAGGTCGTCCGAGAAGGGGTCGAGAGATGGAGGCGTGGCGAAGATCAAGATATGAGGGATGCGAGAGGGAGGGAGTGGATGCGGCGAGTCGTCAGGGATGGCGAGGTAAATGCGCGGGGAGCAAAATGTCGAAAAGAAGGGCTCGCACACTCTCGGGCGGGAATGACGAGCAAGCGAGTGTCAAGAAGGCATCGAGTGCGAAGCTGAAGGCGAAGGCGAAGGCGAAAGGCCAAGGGGCGCAGGGCAGCTTCGCGATTGTGATCAATTCTGCCAAGTGAGCAGAAAGGAAGAAGACAGCAAGCCCCAAGGCTTTGAGACTCGGACAGATACTGTACTGTACAGTGTCTTAGTGGCGCCCAGATGCTGCTTTGTACCAATAGACACTCGCGCAGTGACACTGAGAGACTCAGGTTACGCCCAAAGAGACTAAGTTGTTGGATTCGTGGCGTTGAGACGAGGAGAGCTCTGGAAACCCTGTTGGCGGACTAGGCCAGGTTCTAATAAGGCAGAAAAAAGCAGCGCTAAAACTGGCAACAAGTACCGTTTGGCTCGCGGGAATCGCAAAGTAAATGAGCCAGGGTAGGCTATCGGCGGGTAAGGCGGCGGGGGACGAGATGCTGTTGCGTTGGAAATCGGGATGCAGAAGAAGAGTAAGAGAAGAGGGGCAAGACTCGGGACGAACGCCGCGCGCAAAAGGAAGTGAGCGATCAAAGGAGTGAGCGAGCAAAAAGGTGGTTCGACGGATGATGGTTGAGGAATGGTTCACGTGTTGGGACTTCCAATAGCTGGAGGTGCCGAGATGCTGGGGGGCTGGGGGGTTTGGAGAGCGTCTGGGGGTGGTATTCCAGGCGACTTCAGTAGATGTCAGTGGATGAGGATTGAGTTGAAGACACTAAAAGCGGCGCCCTGCTACTGCTGAGGCCCCTGTTGCTTTGAAGCCCAGAGGCCGGGGGTTTCTTGGGTGCCGCGGCTCAGCATCACGCTTCTCGCTTCCCCTGTCGAAAGTCCCCGTGATCCTAGATTTTCTGGCCTCTTTTCCTTGGTGGGGCATCAAACTACGAACAAATAGCTCTGGCAGCGACGTAATTGCAGCATCTAGTGGGGTCTCTCGGCGTGAAACTGCCATGGGTTGCGAACTTCCATCTCCGAACAGGCCTTTCACAAGCTGCTGACAACAGTAACGCATAGAGGACCGGTGAAGGCGATTGCTTCTTTGGGATTGAGCAGCGCAGATTTGCACCCCATGTGGATCTATTTCCTTCTTCGTTCTCGTATAACCCCCATCAGGGCAAACGGCGTATCCGAAGATGCCGCTGTGCGTCCAGGTGGAATGCGATTCTGCAGCCAGGCGGCAGATTCTACCATTTCAGTTCAAGGGCATCCATCGGTTTGCATGGGAAACTCCTTGTGGTTGGTGGTTTGCTACAGTAATACAGGTTATGTCAATGGAGCAGTCGAATCTCAGGTGTTGGAGGCTAAGCGAGAACCTTGGCAATTGAAATGCTCTCACTGGATGATGAGCTTATCAGACTTGTCCATTATCGGCATCTTCAGAGCCTGCAATGCTTGAATAGTTCATGAGTTATGGTTTCTATTCACTCTGCGCGCCCAAAAAAAATCCCATGACACCCTAAGCTCACCTTGGTGCTCTCCAAGTTTACCAGGCAATAATACCATCTGAAGAGCTGCTTTTAACTCTATAAAATTATCATAAGAAAATATAGAGCCTCCTCTAAATACCGGATTTTTCTTCTATTTCTTACCTATAGAAATGCCTTTATCAAGGCAGTACAACTGATTGAGATTTGCTACGTCTCAAGTTTTTCTTGGACCGCCCGTCACTGAAGCATAGACCAGCTTCGCCAGCTCATCAAGTGCTAGACTTCCATCCATGATAATGACAAGTCATCAAAGTAAGGCGGTGATACCCAACTTGAAAAGATAAAGACAATGGCATATGGTGCAGAGTCCCCTCTTCCATTTTGGTCCCGCCAGTGACCTTTTTGCCAAAAAAATCTTAATTTTAGGTCCCTACCCGTACTCTGACCTGATGCCCATCCATGCGCCTTATCCTTTGTCGTCATGGCTTTCCACGGCTTCGGGCTGACCCCACCGAGGGACAAGGCTGATGGCCCCCACACTTTTTCTCAGAAGCTGGCAGCCTTGCGCAAAAAAAGGTCCGTGGGAGAGACTGGTTGACTCACATCGAGCTTGAAGCAGCACAGCATCGCTTCTCTGTTCCACGGCGTCCATCTCCACCTAGAGCAGCACCGCTTACGATATCTTTTCTTTGGACACTCCGAGAACGTGTTGACACTTTGAAACGGACATCCAGACTATTTTACACAGATTCACGAATTTGCGCCTCTGCTCGCAACCACCCCTCCATCTCACCCCGCGAAGCAGACATCCCACACGAACGAATATTCCACACCCCAGCTTGCACTGGCTGTAACGTCCTCAGACACACCTAGAGATGGCCCCTCTCTCCACAGGCTTTGCGCCCGATCTCGAGAAATATCTCAGGTCTCTCAAGGGCCAGCCATTGGAAGCCTCTGTCGAGAGCCTCGTCTCGTGAGCACATCACATACCCCTCGCTACGCCCCTCGTTACTAAGTATTCGCGAATCACACCAGCCTCCTCAAGCGACGCCAGATCAAGGGTCCTGAGCCCTGCGCCGTTGCAACCGCTCACATCCTCCTGCAGGTCGTCGCCCGCTCGAAATGGTTCACCGTCGACGGCCTCATCGATAATGTCTCGCGCATCGGCCGTCGGCTCGTAGAGGCCCAGCCCAAGGAGCTCGTCGTTGCAAACATCGTACGCCGGGTCCTGGGTCTTATCCGTGATGAAGCGGCCGAAGAAAGGAACGAGGGTGGCAGTGAGACCACCAGCGAAGCCCAGGCGACACCGACCGACGCTGTTCCGAACCCAGACGCTCTGGCCCATCAGTGGCCACCTTCGACATACGCGAAACAAGATTCTGCTGGCGACTACATCTCCAACAGTGCAAAGCCTCCGCCGCCTCGGCCCAGTCCCTTGTCTTCCTACAGCTCTGTCAATGTTCCCAAGACACTGTTCCACCTCCTATCGGTGTCCTCGCCCAACGACAATGACCCGAGTAGTCAGGGGTCGCCGCTGGGTCTCTCAGGGGCATCTACGCCCTCATGGAAGGCGCCCTCGGCTCAGGTGCATGCTCTGAGGTCCGAGGTCATTGATGGCATTGAAGAAATCAAGGATGAGATCAGCCAGGTTGACGACCAGATCGCGGCTTTGGCTGAGGTTCAGATTCACCCTGGTGACTACGTGCTCGTCCACCAGCCCTCGCCGACGGTAGAGCGCTTCGTCCTGCGCGCTGCTTTGAAACGCCGGTTTACAGTCCTGATTGCAGTTGAGCCCCGTCGAAAAGAATCTACCGAGGTCCAGCACGCTTCATTCAGAAAGAAGCTCACGGCTGCCGGCATCACAGTGATCAACATCATGAACGGCGGACTGATGGGATACATGTCACGAGTGGACAAGGTCATTCTCGGAGCGCGAGCCGTTGTGGCTAACGGCGGTGTCGTTGCCGATGCGGGTGCTGCAGCCGTGGCACGAGCGGCCAAGGAGCAGGGCAACGCGGTCATGGTCCTCAGCGGCGTGTACAAGCTTAGCCCGGAGAACCCCTTCAACGAGGAGGCGCTGATCGAGTGGGGAGACTCGGCCAGCTTCGTCAATTTTGCTGATGGACCAATGGTGAACAGTGTTGAGGTTCGGACTGCCATCACAGAGCTGGTGCCGCCAGAACTCATCGACACATACATCACCAACTTGTAAGTCGAAGAGGCTGAAATACCACATGTTGAAGAGATGTGTTACTGACACTCGTGTACAGGGGCACACACTCAAGAGACCACCTGTCGAGTCTCATTGCAGACCATTACAAGCAGGAAGACGTCGACTTTCACCTGTGGAGTGGGTGACGGATGTGTTTGCCTTCTGAGAAGAAAATAATTGTAAAAAGTTGATTGCTATTCATGTCTTGGCGTTGAGCGAGGTCTGAGTTATTGGTCCCTATCATGATGATGCGTGAACGGGTGAAATGGCCTAGAATTAAGGTGATTAGACTCGTTACAAGGCTCAATATCAACTCTGTCGGGATCCCCGACCTAGCATCCTTCAGCCTCACTAGGTGTATCAATTCAGCTCAGCAATATGATATGACGGAGAATGAAGTATGACGACAACCATGAACCCAAGCGTCATGTAAGTCCAGCATTCTCTCATACCCACCCACCCTGTAAGTGCCTGCGAGTGTAATCTCAACGACAATCGTAGGTACTGGCTAAACAGTTCACGGCAGGGCCACGAAAGACAAGACGCACGTAAAGGCTGAAAATGCCAGTCCATCACCCCATGACAAGGCGTTATTTACTCGGAATCCCGGCACCCAACGGTCAGCTAGTCTGCCTCGCTCGCGGCCGCGTCAGCAGCCATTCGACGATTGGGCGCGGGGTTCATGGGGGAGTCATAGGGCTGGAGGGGATGCGAATGCGACTTGCGTAACCCCCTGTCATTTTTAATTGCGTAGTACTGTATGTAGTCTAATACAGTAGCCACTGGGAGGGAGCTTGCTTCTGGTGGCTAAAGTATGTATGTACCGGTATCTGTACGGATGCTTGTGAGGCCTCTGCTTTGCAGAGACAAGGTTAAATAAAAGAGTCATGCCACCTCGGCCGAGCCGACTTGATTCGACAACCAACTACTTACTTCTTCGTGTTCAACAGTAAATCCATGAAGCTGCTTTGATCGCTCATCGTCTTTATTGTTTCCATTTTGCCGACATCACTGCCTTTATGGCAACCTTGTGATCCTTATCATCATCAAATATGGACGCCAACAACAGAAACCCTCGCGTCGCCGTCAGCCAGGACGACGCACCTCCACCATATTCAGAGACAGACATCTACTCCACCACGTCCAACGCGCCCCGATCACCACGTTCGGCTTCAGCCGCCGGCTTCGGCCCCGCTGCTCCGGGCGACGACACCGCGTCCCGCATCTCGTCCACCTCCACCACCGAGCCCGTCATCTTCACTCCGCCGCTCACGCCCCGTACCGGCTCCAACGTCAATGTCAACGTCAACCCCCCAACTCAGCACTTCCATGTCCCTCCATCTCCCAGTGCAGCCCTCTATTTTGATAGCCGTCCCTCTCCGTCTTCCACTCCGCGCCCAGAGCTTCGGCTACACACTGTCGCTGTCCGGCCAGGCTCCGTCCCCGATCATGTACCTTATCCGCTTGACTGGGCGGCTGCACACCATATCACTCCTCAAGACTGGGCAACTTTTGTGAACTTTCTCCTGCCAGATCATGATTCCGCAAAGAATGAGGCTATCCTCGGCGAAAAGGCCAAAACAGAGGATGGCCCAGACACCAAGTCTGCCAGTGGCGAGAGCAACCCCAGGTCAGATCAGCAAGCAGCTGACCCAAACGAGTCTCTCCGTAGACGCGCAGAGATCGAGGCGACGGTGCAGCAGTGGAACGATGGCTTTTTCGTGCCCAGAAATGTTCGCGTACAGCTTCAGCCAGAGGAGCAACCTCATATACCAGGAGGTTGGGACACTGCGTTTGATACTCCTCCAGCGGCGGGGCCGTCTAGTCAACGAGAGGCCGTACCGGCGCGTAGATCCGGCTGGACTGGATCTTGGGGCGGATTCAAAGTTGACAATGACAGCGTCCGGTGGGGGAATAGCTTCGTCGCTGACAGCAATGGACTCCGGCTCGGAAGTTTGGTCATGGACAGCAACGGCATCCGCATGAACGGGCGAGGCGGAGGTCCTCCTTTCGGCCATGGTGAACCAAACCTTCATCCTGGGAGTAGTGACTTGTCCAGGGGGCCTCCACCTCTGGATGCTCGTGGTGGGCCGCCTTGCGGACATGGGCATCCCTATTTCTATCCTGGTCGCTTCAACGCTGTCCCAGACGCTCCCCAAGACGCTCCCCGCCGCGGCCGGCCTGTAGGCCATGACCATCAAGGATCTCACTCCCGTTCTTCATCGACATCTTCGTCCTCTTCCTCCGCATCTTCCAACAGCTCTGGCTCCATCGGTTCCCTCCCCGACTACGATGACCTCAAAGATCAACAACTCCCGCTTTACCTCGCTCGCCTTGAACAATGGACTGCCCAGCCTGATGAGATGCGCACCAAGGCCGACGTAAAGCAGCTGAAGGCCGACATCAAGACCTCCAAGACGAATGCCATCGATCCCAGCCTCGACCGAAAGGTGTTGAAAGCGCAGATAAAGGTGTTGGCACAGCAATGGCGCTCCTTGAAACGACAGCAGAAGAAGGAACGCAGGGAAAGGAGAAGGGAGCTTAAGAAGAGAAGAAGAGCTGAGAAGCAGGAGATAAGAAAGCAGAGGAGGGAAATGAAGAAGGCACGCAAAGATTACCGGAGAGGTCGCGCTGGTCCTCAAGTTCATGTGCCTCATATTGCTGTCCCAGGAGTTAGTGTTCCTCAGCCTTTTGGCAGACCGGGCTGCTCGCCTTGGAACCCGGCAGGAGGAGGTGGTCGTGGATGTCATGGGGGCCGAGGCCGAGGCGGCTTCTTTGGAGGTCGAGGAGCTTGGGGAGGAGGTCGAGGATGGGGTCACAACGGTCCTCTCGGTCCACATGGGCCTCTCGGTGCAAACGGTCCCCTAGGTCCGAATGGTCCTCTAGGTCCGGGCGGTCTCTTCGGCGGCCAACGACCTTGCGGTTCCAGAGGTGGTCCCTCTGGTCCATTCCCAGGCGCCTGGCCAGAAGACGGCAGCCAAGATGCCAACATCCCACCACCAGGAGCTGCCTCTGCTGAAAAGTACAACACGGCTGCTGGACTAGAGACGGAGATTGCGCAGAAACAGAAGGGTCTGGAATCAAAGGATGTGTCCATGGGTGAGCGTCGAGCAATGGAGAAGGAGATTGAGGCGTTGACAGAGAAGCTGGAGCATGTGATGTTTGAGGCGGACGAGGCCTATGCTCGGGAGTTGGCTTCTCAGAATAATGGGCATTGAACCCAGACTTTCGCTTATGATAAAAGGTTTCTGGGGTTAATTAGGGGTCAGTTTTGATACCGGGTCCAAGGCTGGATCTTTGTTATACCATTGTAAAAGATAGTTCACCACTTACGATGCTACTACGACGCTGCTGAGCGAACATGATACCATGAATATCATTAATCTTTCCCCACTACTCGTGATATGCTTCACCAGGACCGCACATCTTTTGTCTATTCCTCTATATGTACAATGTCAGGCCCTCCCGCTGGATTCCCAGCTTCATCGCCCCTTTTTATCACTCGTACCCTCCTCTCAGTGCTTCGACTCGTCCTTTTCCACCAACGAACCCACCCCCAGTCCCCCCCCCACAGCCCCCTTGATCT